>JANCRA010000454.1:0-38678 GCA_024362935.1 Setophaga petechia
TGAATTTTGGGGTAAAATCTTGGGGGTTTTTTTTATTTTTTTTGCTGGTTTTTTTTATCTCACCTGTCCAATCTCACCTGTCCCTCACCTGTCCAATCTCACCTGTCCAATCTCACCTGTCCCAGCTGGCCGAGCTCCAGGACAAGGCCACCTCAGCTGAGACCAAAGTTCTGGAAATGGGGACGACCCTGGAGGGGCTGCAGTGGGACAGCGCCAAACTGCGCAAGCGCGAGGGGCGGCTGGACAGACACCTGGCCGAGGCCCTGGAGCAGGTAAAGCACACCTGGGCACACCTGGGCACACCTGGGCACACCTGGGCACGGCTGGGAGGGGATAGACAGAAAAAACCCCGTGAAAATCGGGTGAAAAATGAGGATTTTAGGGGAAAAATGGGGAATTTTTGGGGTTGAAAAATGGGGATTTGGGGTTACCTGGGCACACCTGGGCACACCTGGGACAGGTAAAACACACCTGGGACACCTGGGCACAGCTGGGAGGGGGAATAAACCATAAAAACTCCGTGAAAATTGGGTGAAAAATGAGGATTTTGGGGGTGAAAAATTGGGATTTGGGGTTACCTGGGCACACCTGGGCAGGGTAAAGCACACCTGAGATACACCTGGGCACACCTGGGCACACCTGGGCACACCTGGGTTTGATGTGAGCTCACCTGAGTTCCCCTCAGGCACACCTGGGGTACATTTGGGGCGCAGCTGTGCTCACCTGGCTCACCTGATCTCACCTGGCTCACCTGTCTGTCCCCTGTGTCTCACCTGTCCCTCACTTCTCACCTGTGTCTCACACCTCTCACCTGTCTCACCTGTCCATGGCTCACCTGTCCCTCACCTGTGTCGTACCTGTTTCTCTCTCAGGTGTTCATATCTCACCTGTGCCTTATCTGTTTCTCACCTGTGTCTTACCTGTGTCTCATCTCTTACCTGTGTCTCACCTGTTTCTGTCTCACCTGTGTCTCACCTGTTTCTCTGTTACCTGCCCATGTGTCACCTGTCCCCTTATCTGTTTCTCACCTGTGTCTCAGCCCTTAATCTTACCTGTCTCTCATCTTTGTCTCACCTGTCTCACCTGTGTCTCACCTGTTTTACCTGTGTCTCACCTGTCTCACCTGTGTCTCACCTGTGTCTCACCTGTTTCTCTCTCAGGTGTCCATATCTCACCTGTCCTTTATCTGTTTCTCACCTGTGTCTCACCTTTATCTCACCTGTCTCTCACCTTACGTCTGTCCCTTCACCTGTGTCTCACCTGTCCCTCACCTGTGTCTCACCTTTCACCTTTATCTCACCTGTTCCTCACCTGCGTCTCACCTGTGTCTCGCCTGTTTCTCTCTCACATACCCATATTTTATCTGTCCTTTATCTGTTTCTCACCTGTGTTTCACCTTTCACCTGTGTCTCACCTGTCTCTCACCTGTGTCTCACCTGTTTCTCTCTCACCTGTCTCTCATTTGTATCTCAGCTCTCACCTGTCTGATCTCACCTGTCTCACCTGTCTCTCACCTGTGCCTGTGCCTTACCTGTCCATGTCTCACCTGTGTCTCACTTGTCTGTGTCTCACCTGTGTCCCACCTGTGTCTCACCCATCCCTCATCTGTTTCTCTCTCACCTGTGTCACCTGTATCTCACCTCTCACTTGTCTGATCTCAGCTGTCTCACCTGTCTCACCTGTGTCTCACCTGTCCTTGTCTCTCACCTGTCCATGTCTCACCTGTCTGCATCTCCCGTCTCTCACCTGTCTCTCACCTGTCCATATCTCACCTGTCCCTCATCTGTCCCTCACCTGTTTCTCTCTCACCTGTGTCTCACCTTTCACCTGTCTCGTCTCACCTGTGTCTCTCACCTGTCCTTGTCTCACCTGTTTCTCTCTCACGTGTCCATATCTCACCTGTCTCTCACTTGTTTTTCTCTCACCTGTGTCTCACCTGTCTCTCTCCTGTTTGTCTCTTCCCCCGTATCTCATCTGTATCTCATCTCTCACCTGTCTGATCTCACCTGTGTCTCACCTGTGTCTCTCAATTGTGCCTGTCCCTTACCTGTCCATGTCTCACCTGTCTCTCACCTGTCCTTGTCTCACCTGTTTCTCTCTCACGTGTCCGTATCTCACCTCTTACCTGTTTCTCACCTTTCACCTTTATCTCACTTGTCTCTCACCTTTCACCTGTTCCTCACCTGTGTCTCACCTGTCCCTCACCTGTGTCTCATCTGTATCTCACCTGTCTCTCCCCTGTCTCACCTGTCTCTCACCTGTTTCTCTCTCACCTGTGTCTCATTTGTATCTTATTTCTCACCTGTCTGATCTCACCTGTCTGATTTGTCTCTCACCTGTCCCTGTCACTTACCTGTCCCATGTCTCACCTGTGTCTCACCTGTTTCTCTCTCAGGGTGTCCATATTTCACCTGTCCTTTATCTGTTTCTCACCTGTGTTTCACTTTTATCTCACCTGTGTCTCACCTGTTCCTCACCTGTGTCTCACCTGTCCATGTCTCACTTGTCTCTCACCTGTGTCTCTCACCTGTTTCTCTCTCTCTCCTGTCTCACTTGTCCCTCACCTGTGTCTCACCTGTTTCTCTCTCAGGTGTCCATATCTCACCTGTGCCTTATCTGTGTCTCACCTGTGTCCCACCTGTGTCTCTCACCCGTCCCTCACCTGTCTCACCTGTGTCTCACCTGTGTTTCTCTCCCATGTGTCCATATCTCACCTGTCCCTTGTCTGTTTCTCATCTGTCTCTCACCTGTATCTCATCTATGTCTTACCTGTCCTTGTCTCACCTGTTTCTCTCTCACGTGTCCATATCTCACCTGTCTCTTACCTGTGTCTCACCTTTCACCTTTATCTCACCTGTGTCTCACCTGTGTCTCTCACCTGTCCATGTCTCACTTGTCCCTCACCTGTGGTCTCACCTGTTTCTCTCTCAGGTGTCCATATCTCACCTGTCTCTCACCTGTTTTTCTCTCACCTGTGTCTCATCTGTATCTCGCTTCTCACCTGCCTGATCTCACCTGTGTCACTTGTCTCTCACCTGTCTCACCTGTCCATGTCTCACCTGTGTCTCACCTGTCCCTCACCTGTGTCTCACCTGTGTCTCACCTGTGTCTCACCTGTCTCACCTGTGTCTCACCTGTGTCTCACCTGTCTCACCTGTGGCTCACCTGTCTCACCTGTGGCTCACCTGTGTCTCACCTGTTTCTCTCTCACCTGTGTCTCACCTGTATCTCACCTCTCACCTGTGTGATCTCACCTGTCTCACCTGTCCCTCACCTGTCCCTCACTGTGACCAATTCAGTGAATTCTTCAGTGAATTTCGCTGATTTTTGGGGTCAATTTAATGAATTTTGGGGATTTTTTTAGGATTTTTTGGGTTTTTGTTGTCCCTCGCTGTGCACCATACATTGAATTTTTAAGTGAATTTTTGGGGCAAATTTAATGAATTTTGGGGTAAAATTTTTGGGATTTTTTAGGATTTTTTTGGGTTTTTGGTGTCCCTCACTGTGTACAATACATTGAATTTTTAAGTGAATTTTTGGGGTCAATTTTGTGAATTTTGGGGGTAAAATCTTTGGTGTTTTTTGCAATTTTTTGGGTTTTTTTGTCTCACCCGTCCCAGCTGACCTCGGGCTCGTACGGCTCCGGCAGCTCCGGAGGATTCCAGGGAGGACAAATCACCCTGAGCATGCAAAAGGTAACGGGGGAAAAAATTGGGGGAAAAATTGGGAATTTTGGGGAAAAAAAATTTGGGAATTTTGGGGAAAAAAATTGGGAATTTTGGAGAAAAAAATTGGGAAAAAATTGGGAATTTTGGGGGGAAAAATATTGGGAATTTTGGGGGAAAAATATTGGGAATTTTGGGGAAAAATTGGGAATTTTGGGGAAAAAATTGGGGAATTTTGGGAAAAAAAAATTGGGAATTTTTGGGAAAAAAATTGGAAAAAAATTGGGAATTTTGGGGGAAAAATACTGGGAATTTTAGGAAAAAAATTGGGAAAAAATTGGGAATTTTGGGGGAAAAATATTGGGAATTTTGGGAAAAAAATTTGGAATTTTGGGGAAAATATTGGGAATTTTGGGGAAAAAATTGGGAATTTTGGGGAAAAAAAATTGAGGAAAAATTGGGAATTTTGGGGAAAAAATTGGGAATTTTGGGAAAAAAAATTGGGAAAAAATTGGGGAATTTGGGGGAAAAATTGGGGAAAAATTGGGAATTTTGGGGGAAAATATTGGGAATTTTGGGGAAAAATATTGGGAATTTTGGGAAAAAAATTGGGAAAAATTGGGAATTTTGGGGGAAAAAATTGGAATTTTGGGGGAAAAATATTGGAAATTTTGGGGAAAAAAATTGGGAATTTTGGGGAAAAAAAATTGGGAAAAAAATTGGGAATTTTGGGGGAAAAAATTGGGACAAAATTGGGAATTTTGGGGGGAAAAAATCGGGCATTTTGGAAGAATTTTTGGGCATTTTTGGGGGAAAATTTGGTGAAAATTTGGGAAATTTTGGGAGAATTTTTGGGGGGGATTTGGTAGAAATTTGGAATTTTTTTGGGAATTCTTTGGGAATTTTGGGGGAATTTTTTATTTTTGGAATCCTGATGGAATTTTGGGGTGAATTTGGGGATTTTTGGGGTTTTTTCCCCAGTTTGACATGCTGAATTCGGAATTTTGATGGATTTGGGTCAAGTTTTGATGGATTTGGGTCAAATTTTGGGGTTTTTTTGTGGGAATTCTTTGGGAATTTCTGGGGAATTTTTTATTTTCGAATCCTGATGGAACTTTGGGGTAAAATTTGGGATTTTTTGGGGTTTTTCTCCCCCAGTTTGAGATGCTGAACATGGAATTTTGATGGATTTGGGTCAAATTTTGATGGATTTGGGGTCAAATTTTGGGGCTTTTTTATGGGATTTTTTTAGAATTCTTTAGGAATTTCTGGGAATTTTTTATTTTTGGAATCCTGATGGAATTTTGGGGTGAATTTTGGGATTTTTGGGTTTTTTGGCCCCAGTTTGAGATGCTGAGTTCGGAATTTTGATGGATTTGGGTCAAATTTGGGGTTTTTTAATGGGATTTTTTTGAGAATTCTTAGAGAATTTTGGGGAATTTTTTATTTTTGGAATCCCAATGGAATTTTGGGGTGAATTTTGGGATTTTTGGGGGTTTTTTGCCCCGTTTGAATATGGAATTGGGATGGATTTGGGGGTGGAATTTTGATGGAATTTTTGTGGGTTTTTGGGGTTTTTTAATGGGATTTTTTTTTAGAATTCTTTGGGAATTTCTGGGAATTTTTTATTTTTGGAATCCTGATGGAATTTTGGGGTAAATTCTGGGATTTTTGGGGTTTTTTCACCCCAGTTTGAGATGCTGAACGCGGAGCTGGGATGGATTTGGGGTGGAATTTCAATGAAATTTTGACTTTTTTTCCTGCAGATTTTTGGGGTTTTTTGTAGGAATTTTTTGGAATTTGTGGAATTTTGGAATCCTGATGGGATTTTGAGGTGAATTTTGGGATTTTTGGGGGTTTTTCCCCCCAGTTTGAGATGCTGAACGCGGAGCTGGGATGGATTTGGGGTGGAATTTCAATGAAATTTTGTCTTTTTTTCTGCAGGATTTTTGGGGTTTTTTTAATGGGAATTTTTGGGAATTTTTTTATTTTTGGAATCCTGATGGAATTTTGGGGTAAATTTTGGGAATTTTGGGGTTTTTCTCCCCCAGTTTGAGATGCTGAACGCGGAGCTGGAGGGGAACCAGGACCTGGCCAATTCCCGCATGGCCGAGCTGGAGAAGCTGCAGCTGGAGCTGCAGGCGGCCGTCAGGGGACAGGAGAGGCTCAAGGTGACATTGGGGACATTTGGGGACATTGGGGACATTGGGGGGACATTGAGAAAAAAAGGGAAAAAACCAGAGAAAATTGGGGAAAAAATGGTGGAAAATTGGGGAAAATGGGATTGGGGACACTGGGGACATTGGGGACGTCAGGGGACAGGAGAGACTCAAGGTGACACTTGGGGGACATTGGGGACATTGGGGACATTTGGGACATTGGGGACATTTGGGGACATTGAGAAAAAATGGGAGAAAATTGGAAAAAATGGTGAGAAAATTGGGAAAAATGGGATTGGGGACATTGGGGGACATTTGGAATATTGGGGACATTGGGGACATTTGAGGACATTTGGGACATTGGGGATATTGGGGACATTGGGGACATTGAGAAAAAAATGGGAGAAAATTGGGAAAAAATGGGATTGGGGACATTGGGGACATTGGGGCCATCAGGGGACAGGAGAGGCTCAAGGTGACACTTGGGGGACATTTGGGGACATTGGGGACATTGAGGGGATTGAGGGGATTTGGGACATTGGGGACATTGAGAAAAAAAGGGGAAAAATTGGAAAAAAAATGGGGGAAAATTGGGGAAAAAATGGGATTGGGGACATTGGGGACATTGGGGCCGTCAGGGGACAGGAGAGGCTCAAGGTGACACTTGGGGACATTTGGGGACATTGGGGATATTTGGGGGGACATTGGGGACATTGAGAAAAAATGGGGGGAAAATTGGGAAAAAATGGTGGAAAATTGGGAAAAATGGGATTGGGGACATTGGGGACATTGGGGATATTGGGGACATTGGGGGACACTGGGGACATTGGGGACATTTGGGGACATTGGGGGACATTGGGGACATTGAGAAAAAAAGGGGAAAAATTGGGAAAAAATTGTGGAAAATTGGGAAAAAATGGGATTTGGGAGATTGGGGACATTGAGGACATTGGGGGACATTGAATCTGTCAGGGGACAGGAGAGGCTCAAGGTGACACTTGGGGACATTTGGGACACTTGGGGACATTTGGGGACATTTGGGACATTGGGGACATTGAGAAAAAAACAGGAGAAAATTGAGAAAAAATGGGGGAGAATGGGAAAAAATGGGAGAAAAATGGGAAAAAAAATGGTGGAAAATTGGGAAAAATGGGGATTGGGGACATTTGGGACCTTGAGGGGATTGGGGACATTGGGGACATTGGGGACATTTGGAATATTGGGGACATTGGGGACATTTGAGGACGTTTGGGACATTGGGGACATTGGAGGACATTGACAAAAAATGGGAGAAAATTGGGGAAAAATGGTGGAAAATTGGGGGAAAAATGGGGATTGGGGACATTGGGGCCGTCAGGGGACAGGAGAGGCTCAAGGTGACACTTGGGGACATTTGGGGACATTGGGGACATTGGGGGGATTGGGACATTGGGGGGATTGGGGACATTAAGAAAAAAATGGGGGGAGAATGGGGGAAAAAAATGGTGGAAAATTGGGGAAAATGGGATTGGGGGACATTGGGGACATTGAGGGGATTGGGGACATTGGGGACATTGGGGCCATCAAGGGACAGGAGAGGCTCAAGGTGACACCTGGGGACATTTGGGGACATTTGGGTGCAATGGGGACATTGGGGGGATTGGGGACATGGAGTAAAAATGGGGGAAAAATTGGGAAAAAATGGTGGAAAATTGGGGGAAAATGGGATTGAGGACATTGAGTAAAAATGGGGGAAAATTGGGAAAAAATGGTGGAAAATTGGGAAAAATGGGATTGGGGACACTGGGGGACATTGGGGCCGTCAGGGGACAGGAGAGGCTCAAGGTGACACTTGGGGACATTTGGGGATATTGGGGGGACATTGGGGGACATTGAGGGGGATTGGGGACATTGGGGACATTGAGAAAAAATGGGGGAGAATAGAGAAAAATGGGAGAAAATTAGGAAAAATTGGTGGAAAATTGGAAAAAATGGGATTGGGGGACATTGGGGACATTGGGAACAATGGGGACATTGGGGACATTGAGGGGATTGGGGGACATTGGGGACATTGAGAAAAAATGGGGGAAAAATTGAGAAAAAATGGGACTGGGGGCATTGGGGGACATTGGGGACATTGGGGATGTTGAGGGGATTGGGGACATTGGGGACATTGGGGACATTGAGGAAAAAACAGGAGAAAATTGGGGAAAAATGGTGGAAAATTGGGGAAAATGGGATTGGGGACATTGGGGACATTTGGGGCCGTCAGGGGACAGGAGAGGCTCAAGGTGACATTGGGGACATTGGGGGACATTGGGGACATTGGGGGGGATTTGGGGGACATTGAGGGGATTGGGGACATTGAGAAAAAAACAGGAGAAAATTGGGGAAAAATGGTGGAAAATTGGGGAAAATGGGATTGGGGACATTGGGTAAAAATGGGGGAAAATTGGGAAAAAATGGGATTGGGGACATTGGGGACATTTGGAACATTGGGGACATTTGGGGACATTGAGTAAAAATGGGGGGAAAATTGGGAAAAATGGGACTGGGGACACTGGGGACATTTGGGACATTTGGGGACATTGGGGACATTGAGGGGATTGGGGTCATTGGGGACATTGAGAAAAAATGGGGGGAAAATTGGGAAAAAAATGGGATTGGGGACATTGGGGACATTTGGGGACATTGGGGACATTGGGGACATTGAGAAAAAAAGGGGAAAAAATGGAAAAAAATGGTGGAAAATTGGGGAAAATGGGATTGGGGACATTGGGGACATTGGGGGCTGTCAGGGGACAGGAGAGGCTCAAGGTGACACCTGGGGACATTTGAGGACATTTGGGGGCAATGGGGGGGATTGGGGACATTGGGGACATTGGGGACGTTGGGGATATTGGGGACATTGAGAAAAAATGGGGGAAAATTGGGAAAAAATGGTGGAAAATTGGGAAAATGAGATTGGGAATATTTGGGGACAGTGGGGACATTTGGGATCTTGGGGACATTTGGGATCTTGGGGATGTTGGGGACATTTGGAATATTGGGGACATTGGGGACATTGAGGGGATTGGGGACATTGGGGACATTGAGAAAAAAAGGGGAAAAATTGGGAAAAAATGGTGGAAAATTGGGGAAAATGGGATTGGGGACATTGGGGATATTGGGGACGTCAGGGGACAGGAGAGGCTCAAGGTGACACTTGGGGACATTTGGGGACATTGGGGACAATGGGGGGATTGGGGACATTGGGGGACATTGAGGGGATTGGGGGTCATTGGGGGACATTGAGCAAAAATGGGGGAAAATTGGGAAAAAATGGGCGAAAATTGGGGAAAATGGGATTGGGGGACATTGGGGGCCGTCAGGGGACAGGAGAGGCTCAAGGTGACACTTGGGGACATTTGGGGACATTTGGGGATATTGGGGACATTGGGGGACATTGAGAAAAAAATGGGGGAGAATGGGAAAAAATGGTGGAAAAATTGGGAAAAATGGGATTGGGGACATTGGGGACGTCAGGGGACAGGAGAGGCTCAAGGTGGACACCTGGGGACATTTGGGGATATTGGGAACATTGGGGACATTTGAGGACATTTGGGACATCGGGGACATTGGGGACATTGGGGACATTGAGAAAAAATGGGAGAAAATTGGGAAAAAATGGGATTGGGGATATTGGGGATATTGGGGACATTGGGGGATGTCGGGACAGGAGAGGCTCAAGGTGACACTTGGGGACATTTGGGGACATTGGGGACATTGAGCAAAAATGGGGGGAAATTGGGAAAAAATGGGAGAAAATTGGGAAAAATGGGATTGGGGACATTGGGGACATTGGGGACATTGAGCAAGAATGGGGACATTGAGAAAAAATGGTGGAAAATCAGAAAAAATGGGATTGGGGACATTTGGGGACGTCAGGGGACAGGAGACACTCAGGGTGACACTTGGGGACATTGGGGGGATATCAGAGACATTGGGGAGTCACGTGGTTACAGATGTCAGGTGACTCAGGTTGTGTCAGGTGTCCCTCAGGTGTCACTCAGGTGTCCCTCAGGTGTCACTCAGGTGTATCAGGTGTCACTTGGGTCACTCAGGTGTCACTCAGGGTGTCACTCAGGTGTCACTCAGGTGTTCCTTAGAGCAGCATTAGGGGAGGTCACAGAGCACTCAGGTGTCACACAGCTCACTCAGGTGACTCAGGTGTCACTCAGGTGACTCAGGTGACCCTCAGGTGACCCCTCACCTGTCCCCCAGGTGGCGCTGCGCTCCCTACCTGAGGAGGCCGTGAAGGAAGCCCTGGAGTACAAGGGGCTGCAGGTGTCACTCAGGTGTCACTCAGGTGTGTCAGGTGTCACTCAGGTGTCACTCAGGTGTGTCAGGTGTTCTCAGGTGTTCCTTAGGTCAGAGTAGGGGGGGTCACAGGTAACTCAGGTGTCACACAGATAACTGAGGTGTCACCCAGGTGTCACTCAGGTGTGTCAGGTGTCCCCTCAGGTGTCACTCAGGTGTGTCAGGTGTCACTCAGGTGTCACTCAGGTGTTCCTTAGATCAGCGTAGGGAGGTCACAGAGCACTCAGGTGTCACACAGCTCACACAGCTCACTCAGATGACCTCAGGTGTCACTCAGGTGACCCTCAGGTGACCCCTCAGGTGACCCTCACCTGTCCCCCAGGTGGCGCTGCGCTCCCTACCTGAGGAAGCCGTTAAAGATGCCCTGGAGTACAAGGGGCTGCAGGTGTCACTCAGGTGTGTCAGGTGTCCCTCAGGTGTCACTCAGGTCACTCAAGTCGCTCAAGTGTCACTCAGGTATGTCATGTGTCGCTCAGGTGTCACTCAGGTGTCCCTCAGGTGTGTCAGGTGTCTCTCAGGTGTCACTCAGGTGCTCCTTAGAGCAGCATAGGGAGGTCACAGAGCACTCAGGTGTCCTCAGGTGTCACTTGGGTCACTCAGGTGTCACTCAGGTGTTCCTGTAGATCAGCTTAGAGAGGTCACAGGTGACTCAGGTGTCACACAGCTCACTCAGGTCACTCAGGTGTCACTCAGGTGTCCCTTAGGACAGTGTAGGGAGGTCACAGAGCACTCAGGTGTCACTCAGGTGTCACTCAGGTGTGTCAGGTGTCTCTCAGGTGTCACTCAGGTCACTCAGGTGTGTTACAGGTGTATCTGCTGTCACTCAGGTGTCACTCAGGTGTCACTCAGCTTACTCAGGTGACCCTCACCTGTCCCCCAGGTGGCGCTCTGGTCCTACCTGAGGAAGCCGTTAAAGAAGCCCTGGAGTACAAGGGGCTGCAGGTGTCACTCAGGTGTCACTCAGGTGTGTCAGGTGTCACTCAGGTGTCACTCAGGTGTGTCAGGTGTCACTCAGGTGTCACTCAGGTGTCCCTCAGTGTGTCAGGTGTCACTCAGGTGTCACTCAGGTGTGTCAGGTGTCACTTGGGTCACTCAGGTGTCACTCAGGTGTGTCAGGTGTCACTCAGGTGTCACTCAGGTGTCACTCAGGTGTGTCAGGTGTCACTCAGGTGTCATTCAGGTGTCACTTGGGTCACTCAGGTGTCACTCAGGTGTCACTCAGGTGTGTCAGGTGTCACTTGGGTCACTCAGGTGTCACTCAGGTGTGTCAGGTGTCACTCAGGTGTCACTCAGGTGTCACTCAGGTGTGTCAGGTGTCACCCAGGTGTCATTCAGGTGTCACTTGGGTCACTCAGGTGTCACTCAGGTGTCACTCAGGTGTATGAGGTGTCACTCAGGTGTCACTCAGGTGTGTCAGGTGTCACTTGGGTCACTCAGGTGTCACTCAGGTGTGTCAGGTGTCACTCAGGTGTCACTCAGGTGTCACTCAGGTGTGTCAGGTGTCACCCAGGTGTCATTCAGGTGTCACTTGGGTCACTCAGGTGTCACTCAGGTGTCACTCAGGTGTATGAGGTGTCACTCAGGTGTCACTCAGGTGTCACTCAGGTGTCACTCAGGTGTGTCAGGTGTCACTTGGGTCACTCAGGTGTCACTCAGGTGTGTCAGGTGTCCCTCAGGTGTCACTCAGGTGTGTCAGGTGTTACTCAGGTGTGACTCAGGTGTGTCAGGTGTCCCTCAGGTGTCACTCAGGTGTGTCAGGTGTCCCTCAGGTGTCACTCAGGTGTGTCAGGTGTTACTCAGGTGTTCCTTAGGTCAGAGTAGGGGGGGTCACAGGTAACTCAGGTGTCACACAGATAACTGAGGTGTCACCCAGGTGTCACTCAGGTGTGTCAGGGGTCACTCAGGTGTCACTCAGGTGTCACTCAGGTGTTCCTATAGATCAGCATAGGGAGGTCACAGGTGACTCGTGTCCCTCAGGTGTCACTCAGGTGTCACTCAGGTGTTCCTTAGAGCAGCATAAGAAGGTCACAGGTGATTCAGGTGTCACACAGCTCACTCAGGTGACTCAGGTGTCACTCAGGTCACTCAGGTGTGGCACAGGTGTATCTGCTGTCACTCAGGTGTCCCTCAGGTGTCACTCAGGTGTCTCAGGTGACCCTCAGGTGACCCTCACCTGTCCCCCAGGTGGCTCTCCGGTCCCTACCTGAAGAAGCCGTTAAAGAAGCCCTGGAGTACAAGGTGCTGCAGTCTCAGTTCTCGCTGCTCTACCACGAGAGCCTGCAGGTGAAGACGCAGCTGGACGAGGCACGGGCGCTGCTGCTGGCCACCAAGAACAGCCACCTGCGCCACATCGAGCACATGGAGGTGCGGCCTCACCTGCCCAGGTGTCCCCAGGTGTCACCTGAGGGGTTTCAATCCCAATAATTCCATCCCAAGATGGCCGCCGGGGCCAGCAATCCCATAATGCCTCATCCAAGATGGCCGCCGGTGCCAGCAATCCCATAATGTCCCATCCAAGATGGCCGCCCGGTGCCACATCGAGCACATGGAGGTGCGGCCCCACCTGCCCAGGTGTCCCCAGGTGTCACCTGAGGGGTTTAAATCCCAATAATTCCATCCCAAGATGGACGCCGGGGCCATCAATCCCATAATGTCCCATCCAAGATGGCCGCCAGTGCCTTAAATCCCATAATCTTCATCCAAGATGGCCACCGGTGCCATAAATCCCATAATGCCTCATCCAAGATGGCTGCCGGTGCCAGCAATCCCATAATGGCCTCATCCAAGATGGCTGCCGGTGCCAGCAATCCCATAATGCCTCATCCAAGATGGCCGCCGGTGCCAGCATTCCCATAATGCCTCAACCAAGATGGCCACCGGTGCCTTAAATCCCATAATGCCTCATCCAAGATGGCCGCCAGTGCCAGCAATCCCATAATGCCTCATCCAAGATGGCCGCCAGTGTCTTAAATCCCATAATGCTTCATCCAAGATGGCCGCCGGTGCCTTAAATCCCATAATGCCCCATCCAAGATGGCCACCGGTGCCATCAATCCCATAATGCCTCATCCAAGATGGCCGCTGGTGCCATCAATCCCATAATGCTTCATTCAAGATGGCCACCGCTGCCTTAAATCCCATAATGCCCCATCCAAGATGGCCGCCAGTGCCCATAAATCCCATAATGCCTCATCCAAGATGGCCGCCGGTGCCTTAAATCCCATAATGCCTCATCCAAGATGGCCACCAGTGCCATAAATCCCATAATATGTCATCCAAGATGGCCGCCAGTGAATATATCCCATAATGCCTCATCCAAGATGGCTGCCGGTGGCTTAAATCCCATAATGCTTCATCCAAGATGGCTGCCGGTGCCTTAAATCCCATAATGCCTCATCCAAGATGGCCGCCAGGGCCTTAAATCCCATAATGCCTCATCCAAGATGGCCGCCGGTGCCATCAATCCCATAATGCCACATCCAAGATGGCCGCCGGTGAATATATCCCATAATGCCTCATCCAAGATGGCCGCTGGTGCCATAAATCCCATAATGCCCCATCCAAGATGGCCGCCGGTGAATATATCCCATAATGCCTCATCCAAGATGGCTGCCGGTGAATATATCCCATAATGCCTCATCCAAGATGGCGACTGGCGGCCATTTTGAGCACATAAAAATTCATTAAAATTCTTTAAAATTCGGTAAAAATTCATTAAAATTTATTAAAAATCTTAAAATTTTCAAAAAATTCTTCAAACTTTACTAAAAATATTTCTAAAAATACAAAAAATATTCCTAAAAATGCCCCAAAATTCTCGAAATTTCCCAGAATTTCCCAAATTTGTGGAATTTAATCATTGTCCTGAGGGGATCCAGCTGTGACCAACAACCCCAAAAATCCACAAAAAATGTAAAAAATCCCTCAAAAATTGGGAAAATTGTTAATAAAAAAATTAAAAGTTTTGGGGAATTAAGAGATAAACCCAAAAAGAAATAAAGTTAGACCTAAAAAACCAAATTTTTAAATTAAAAAAAAAAATCCTGAGAGTTTGACAAAATTTACAGAGCAAACTTAGAAGAAAAAATCAGAAAAAACTCTAAAAAACTCTTTAAAAATTTTGTAAAAATTGAGAAGTATCCCAAAAATAACTTGAAAAAAACCCAGAAAATTCTGGGAGATTTACCAAAAACTTCTAAGAAAATGCTATAAAAAGCTTTTTAAAAATCTTAAACTTTTTTTGTCATTAAAAAAAAAAATGGGCAAAATAATAGAAAATTTACAAAAAATCCACCAAAAATCAGGAAAACTTGTAGAAAAAATTAATTTTAAAAATCGCAAAAAATCTATATGAACCTGTAAAAAAATTTTGAAAACCAAGAAGAAATTCCTTAAAAAATTACCAAAAAACTACCAGAAAAATATATTTAAAATTCTCAAAAAATATCCTTAAAAAATTTACAAAAAATTTTAAATCCTCCGAAAAGTTTAGAAAATTGAAAAGAATAATTAACGAAAACACTGTAAAAGAGGCCTAAAAAAATCATTTTAAAAATCAGAAAAAAAGTTTAAAAATTCATAAAAAAATAAAAAAAAAATCTCGAAAAATCCCCAAAAAATTAAATAAAAATTACTGAAAATTCCCAAACTTTTTGAAATTCTAAACTAAATTTTAAATTTTTCCAGAGTGATGAGCTGGGGGTGCAGAAACGTTTGAGGACCGAGGTTAAAAAAATAAGGGAAAAAAATATTGTAAAAAATCTCTTTAATAATTCATTAAAAATGGAAAAAATTTGTAAAAAATCAGAAATATATTCCCAAAAATCCCATAAAATAAAATAAAATAAATTGACAACAATACTGGAAAAAACCCTGAAAAAAATTCATTAAAAAATTTTTAAAAATGCAAAAAAATATGAAAAAAATACCAAAAAAAATCCAAAAAAATCCCAAAAAATTCTGAAAAAATTACGAAAAAATTCCCAAAAAATTCCAAAAATTCCCCAAAATTAGGAAATAAAATTTGAATTATTCCAGAGTAATGAGCTGGGGGTGCAGAAACGTTTGAGGATCGAAGTTAAAAACATAAGAAAAAAAATATTGTAAAAAATCTCTTTAATAATTCATTTAAAATAAAAAAAATTGGTAAAAAATCATAAAAATATTCCCAAAAAATCCCACAAAATAAAATAAATTTTTTAAGAGCAATACTGGAAAAAAACCTCGAAAAAATTCATTAAAAAATCGAAAAAAATATCAAAAAAAATTCAAAAAAAATCGAAAAAAATTCAAAAAAAATCCCAAAAAATTCCAAAAAAATTCTGAAAAAAATCTGAAAAAATTCCAGAAATTCCCCAAAATTAGGAAATAAAATTGGAATTTTTCCAGAGTGATGAGCTGGGGGTGCAGAAGCGTTTGAGGACCGAGGTTAAAAAAATAAGAGAAAAAAATATTGTAAAAAATCTCTTTAATAATTCATTAAAAATAGAAAAAATTGGTAAAAAATCAGAAATATATTCTCAAATTTCTCCCAAAAATTCCATAAAATAAAATAAAATATATTGAGAACAATACTGTAAAAAACCTTAAAAAAATTCATTAAAAAATCGAAAAAAATATCAAAAAAAATCAAAAAAAATCGAAAAAAATTCCAAAAAAATCCCAAAAAATTCTGAAAAAATTATGAAAAAATTCCAAAAATTCCCCAAAATTAGGAAATAAAATTGGAATTATTTCAGAGTGATGAGCTGGGGGTGCAGAAACGTTTGAGGACCGAGGGTAAAAAAATAAGAGAAAAATACTGTAAAAAATCTCTTAAAAAATTCATTTAAAATAAAAAAATTGGTAAAAAATCATAAAAATATTCCCAAAAAATCCCATAAAATAAAATAAAAATTTTTAAGAACAATAGTGGAAAAAATCCTGAAAAAATTCATTAAAAAATCGAAAAAAATGCAAAAAAATATGAAAAAAAATCGAAAAAAATTCCAAAAAAAATCCCAAAAAATCTGAAAAAATTACGAAAAAATTCTGAAAAAATTCCAAAAATTCCCCAAAATGAGGAAATAAAATTTGAATTATTCCAGAGTGATGAACTGGGGGTGCAGAAACGTTTGAGGACCGAGGTTAAAAAAATAAGAGAAAAAATATTGTAAAAAATCTCTTTAATAATTCATTAAAAATACAAAAAATTGGTAAAAAATCAGAAATATGTTCCCAAAAAATCCCATAAAATAAAATAGAATTTTTTAAGAACAATAGTGGAAAAAACCCTGAAAAAATTCATTAAAAAATCGAAAAAAATGCAAAAAAATATGAAAAAAAATCGAAAAAAAACCCAAAAAAATCCCAAAAATTCTGAAAAAATTACGAAAAAATTCTGAAAAAATTCCAAGAATTCCCCAAAATTAGGAAATAAAATTTGAATTATTCCAGAGTGATGAGCTGGGGGTGCAGAAGCGTTTGAGGACTGAGGTTAAAAAATAAGGGAAAAATACTGTAAAAAATCGCTTTAAAAATTCATTAAAAATAGAAAAAATTTGTAAAAAATCATAAAAATATTCTCAAAAATCCTATAAAATAAAATAAAATATATTGAGAAACAATACTGTAAAAAACCTTAAAAAAATTTATTAAAAAATCGAAAAAAACCCAAAAAAAAAAGAAAAAAAATCGAAAAAAATCCCAAAAAATTCTGAAAAAATTACGAAAAAATTCCCAAAAAATTCCAAAAATTCCCCAAAATTAGGAAATAAAATTTGAATTATTTCAGAGTGATGAGCTGGGGGTGCAGAAACGTTTGAGGACCGAGGTTAAAAAAATAAGAGAAAAAATATTGTAAAAAATCTCATAAAAATAGGAAAAAAATTATAAAAAATCAGAAAAATATTCTCAAATTTCTCCCAAAAAATTCCATAAAATAAAATAAAATAAATTGACAACAATACTGGAAAAAACCCTGAAAAAATTCATTAAAAAATCGAAAAAAATGCAAAAAAACCCGAAAAAAAATCGAAAAAAATTCAAAAAAATTCTGAAAAAATTCTGAAAAAATTCCAAAAATTCCCCAAAATTAGGAAATAAAATTTGAATTTTTTCAGAGTGATGAGCTGGGGGTGCAGAAGCGTTTGAGGACCGAGGTGATCCAGCTGGAGGACACCCTGGCCCAGGTGCGCAAGGAGTACGAGATGCTGAGGATCGAGTTCGAGCAGAACCTGGCGGCCAACGAGCAGGCGGGTGAGACACAGCTGGGCACACCTGGGCACACCTGGGCACACCTGGGCACGGCTGGGAGGGGATAGACAAAAAAAACCCCGTGAAAATTGGGTGAAAAATGAGGATTTTAGGGTGAGAAATGGAAATTTGGGGTGAAAAGTGAGGATTTTGGGGTTACCTGGGCAGGTAATGCACACCTGAGATACATCTGGGCACACCTGGGCACACCTGGGAGGGGATAAACAAAAAAAAACCCCGTGAAAATCGGGTGAAAAATGAGGATTTTAGGGTGAAAAATGGGAATTTTGGGGTGAAAAATGGGGATTTTGGGGGTACCTGGGCACACCTGGGCAGGTAAAACACACCTGAGATACACCTGGGCACACCTGGGCACACCTGGGCACATCTGGGCACACCTGGGCACACCTGGGAGGGGATAAAAGAAAAAACCCCGTGAAAATTGGGTGAAAAATGAGGATTTTGGGGTGAAAAATGGGAATTTTAGGGTGAAAAATGGGAATTTTGGGGTGAAAAGTGAGGATTTTGGGGGTACCTGGGCACACCTGGGCAGGTAAAACACACGTGAGACACACCTGGGCACACCTGGGCACACCTGGGCACACCTGGGCACAGCTGGGAGGGGATAGACAAAAAAAACCCCGTGAAAATCGGGTGAAAAATGAGGATTTTGGGGTGAAAAATGGGGATTTTGGGTTACCTGGGCACAGCTGGGGGGAAAAAAGGCAAAAATTGGGAGAAAATTGGTGAAAATTTGGGGTTTAGGGACACCTGGGAGCACCTGAATGAGTTTTGGGGTCAAATTTTTGGGATTTTTTTAGGATTTTTTTGGGGTTTTTGGTGTCTCTCACCTGTCACTCACTGGGACCAATCCAGTGAATTTTTAATTGAATTTTGCTGATTTTTTGGGGCAAATTTAATGAATTTTGGGGGTAAAATCTTGGGGATTTTTTAGGATTTTTTTGGAAATTTTTTTTAATTTTTTGGGGATTTTCTGGGGATTTTTTGGGGATACTTTTAGGATTTTTTGGGGAATTTTTTGGGGAATTTTTTTAGGATTTTTTGGGATTTTTTGGGGGATTTCTTTGGGATTTTTGGGGAATTTTTGGGGGATATTTTGGGGATTTTTTG
Organism: Setophaga petechia; assembly: GCA_024362935.1. Classification (NCBI taxonomy): domain Eukaryota; kingdom Metazoa; phylum Chordata; class Aves; order Passeriformes; family Parulidae; genus Setophaga; species Setophaga petechia. The sequence continues at coordinate 18,527 of JANCRA010000454.1, forward strand.
GGGCAAATTTCGTGAATTTTGAGGTAAAATCTTGGGGATTTTGGGGCGTATTTTTAAATATTATTTTTTATAGTTTTTTCTCTCACCTGTCCCTCACCTGTCCCTCACTGTGACCACTTCACTGAATTTTTAATTGAATTTTGCTGATTTTTTGGGGCCAATTTCGTGAATTTTGGGCTAAAATCTTGGGGATTTGGGACATATTTTTAAGTATTATTTTTTTTATTATTTTTTCTCTCACCTGTTCCTCAGTGTGACCACTTCACTTAATTTTTAATTGAATTTTACTGATTTTTTGGGGCAAATTTCGTGAATTTTGGGGTAAAATCTTCGGGATTTTTTAGGATTTTTTTGGAAATTTTTTTTATTTTTTGGGGATTTTCTGGGGATTTTTTGGGGGTATTTTTAGGATTTTTTGGGGAATTTTTGGGGGGATTTTTTTAGGATTTTTTGGGATTTTTTGGGGAGATTTCTTTGGGATTTTTGGGGAATTTTTTGGGGATATTTTGGGGATTTTTTGGGGCAAATTTAATGAATTTTGGGCTAAAATCTCGGGGATTTTGGGGCGTATTTTTAAATTATGAATTTTTAATTATTTTTAATTAATTTTTCCCTCCCCTGCAGGCCCCATCAACCGCGAGATGCGGCACCTGATCAGCTCCCTGCAGAACCACAACCACCAGCTCAAGGGCGACGTGCAGCGCTACAAGCGCAAGCTCCGCGAGGTGCAGGCCGAGATCAACAAGGTGGGCGGGGCTTCAGCGAGGGGGCGTGGCCTCGAAAAAACCCGGGGGGCGTGGCTCTAAGGGGCGTGGTTTCTGTAAAATGGGTGTGGTTTGTTTAAATGCGGTGTGGTGCCTTTAAGAGGCGCGTGGTTGGTTTAATAGGGTGTGGTCACTTTAAGAGTGGGTGTGGTCACTTTAAGAGTGGGTGTGGTCTGGTAAACAGTGGGTGTGGTCACTTTTATGGGTGTGGCCCCTTAAGAGTGGATGTGGTCACTTTAACAGTGGGTGTGGTCTGTTAAAGAGTGGGTGTGATCCCTTTAAGAGTGGGTGTGGTCCCTTTAAGAGTGGGTGTGGCCCCCTTAAGAATGGGTGTGGCTCCTTTAAGAGTGGGTGTGGTCTAAGAATGAGCATGGTCTTCTCAAGAGTGGGTGTGGTCCCTTTAAGAGTGGGTGTGGCCTTTAGAAGAGTGGGTGTGGTCTGAGTGGGTGTGGTCTCCTCAAGAGTGGGTGTGGCCCCCTTAAGAGTGGGTGTGGTCTCCTCAAGAGTGGGTGTGGCTCCTTTAAGAGTGAGTGTGGTCTCCTTAGGAGTGGGTGTGGCTCCTTTAGGAGTGGGTGTGGTCTAAGAGTGGGTGTGGCCCCCTTAAGAGTGGGTGTGACTCCTTTAAGAGTAGGTGTGGTCTAAGAGTGGGTGTGGTCTCCTCAAGAGTGGGTGTGGTTCCTTTATGAGTAGGTGTGGCCTTTAGAAGAATGGGTGTGGTCTGAGAGTGGGTGTGGTCTCAAGAGTGGGTGTGGTCCCTTTAAGAGTAGATGTGGCCTTTAGAAATGTGGGTGTGGTCTGAGTGGGTGTGGTCTCCTCAAGAGTGGGTGTGGCTCCTTTAAGAGTGGGTGTGGTCTCTCTAAGAATGGGCGTGGTCTCAAGAGTGGGTGTGGTCACTTTAAGAGTAGGTGTGGCCTTTAGAATAGTGGGTGTGGCCTTTAGAAGAGTGGGTGTGGTCTCCTCAAGAGTGGGTGTGGCCTCTTTAAGAGTGGGTGTGGTCCCTTTAAGAGTAGGTGTGGCCTTTAGAAGAGTGGGTGTGGTCTCTAAGAGTGGGTGTGGTCTCTTTGAGAAGGGTGTGGCCTCTTTAAGAGGTGTGTGGCTCCCTTAGGAGTAAGAACGGTCACTTTAAAAGTGGGTGTGGTCTCTTTAAAAGTGGGTGTGGTCTCTTTAAAAGTGGGTGTGGCCTCCTGAAGTGTGGGCGTGACTCTTAAGGGAGGCGTGGCCTACCTAAAAATCAGCTGTGGCCCCCTTTAAGAGCATCTATTAGTAAAAGGGGCGGGGTCACTGAAAGGGGGTGTGGCCTGCCTAAAAATGGTTTGTGATCTTTTTAAGAGATGGGTGTGGTCCCTTAAAGGGGCGTGGCATAACAAAAAATGGGTCGTGATCACTTTAGGAACAAAGATAAAATTTAAATGGTTGTGGTCCCTTTAAGAGGTGGGCGTGGCCTCCTCCAAAAAATGGGCCAGGTCCCTTTAAGAGCAAAGATGAAATTTAAATGGGCGTGGCTACTTTAAGGCAGAGGGCGGGGCTTAAATGGGTGTGGTTTAAATGGACATGGCCCCTTTAAGAGTGGCAGGGTGTGGTTTAAATGGGCGTGGCCTTTGCAAATATGGTGTATGGCTTCTTTAAGGGATGGGTGTGGTCATTTAGAGAGGCGTGGCCTACCTAAAAAATGGGTGGAAGCTTCTTTAAAAGTTTGTGGGTGTGGCCTAAAGGGGCGTGGCCTTTAAATATAAGAACATTAAATGGGTGTGGCTCCTTTAAGGCAGAGGGTGGGGCTTAAATGGGTGTGGTTTTAAATGGGCGTGGCCCCTTTAAATGGGTGTTACCTCTGACTCCGCCCCCTTTTCTCTTTTAGCTCCGCCTCCAAGCCAGCGGGGCCCCGCCCCCACCAACCCCTGCCCCTCCCCCACCCCCTCCCCCCTCCGCCTCTTCCTCAGGCCCCGCCCCCTCCTCAAGCTCCGCCCCTCCCCCTGAAGAAACCCCCGCCCACCACCACCAGCCAAGCTCCGCCCCCTTCCGACGACAAAGAGGGCGTGGCCTCCTCAGGCCCCACCCCCTCCTCCTCCCAGGACCCTCCCCCTCCTAAATCCGCCCCTCCCCCCTCCCAAAGAGGAAGAGGAGGAACCTCCAGGCCCCGCCCCCACCCCAAGCCCCGCCCCTTCTCAGCCTCCTCAAGCTCCGCCCCCTCCCAGGCCTTTGGCCCCGCCCCCTCCCAGGCCCCGCCCCGAACGGGGTGTGGGGGGCGGAGCCAGGGGGGAGGGGCGGGATCGGCCCAAGGGGGGCCCCGAGGAGGGGAAGAAAAAGGACTCGGAGGTGCTGAAGCAGCTGAGGGCGGAGCTTAAGTGAGTACGGGGGCGGGGTTATGCTAATGAGATGCTAATGCAGGGTGCTGGGGTGGTCCAGAGAAAAAACCGGGAGATTTTGGGGCGTTTTGGGGGGATTTTGGGTCATTTTAGGGGGATTTTGGGGGAGTTGGGGTGGGTTTGGGGGGGTATTAGGGTGGTGTTTATGCAAATGAGATGTTAATGAGGGGTGTGTGAGGGTTTGGGGGAGGGTCTTGGGGGGGTCAAAGAAAAAACTGAAAAATTTGGGGAGATTTTGGGACATTTTAGGGGGATTTTGGGGAAATTGAAAATGGTTTAAACAGGCATTGAGGGGTGTTTATGCAAATGAGATGCAAATTAGATGCATATGACGACAGAAAGGTTCAGGGGAAGCAGGAAATGAAATTTGGGGCTGATTTTTTGGGATTTTTCAGGGCAAATTTTTGGGGATTTGGAGTAAAATTAAAGAGGTAAAATCAAACAAATGGGCAAAATATCATTTTGCAAATGAGAATTATGCAAATGAGATGCAAATGAGCCCAGAAAGGCACAAGGGAAGCAGGAAATTAAAATTTGGGGTCGATTTTTGGGATTTTTCAGGGCCAAATTTTTGGGGATTTGGAGTAAAATTAAAGAGGTAAAATCAAATAAATAGGCAAAATATCTTGGATTATGCAAATGAGATGCAAATGAGCCCAGAAAGGCCCTAAGGAAGCAGGAAATTAAAATTGGGGTGGAGTTTTGGGGTCCTTCAGGGCAAATTTTTGGGGATTTGGAGTAAAATTAAAGAGGTAAAATCAAATAAATGGGCAAAATATCTTGGATTATGCAAATGAGATGCAAATGAGCCCAGAAAGGCCCAAGGGAAACAGAAATTTAATTTTGGGGTTGATTTTTGGGGTCCTTCAGAGCAAATTTTTGGGGGTTTGGCGCAAAATTTAAAGGGTGGAATCAAAAGGGGTGTGGCCTTTCTGATTATGCAAATGAGATGCAAATGAGATGCAAATGAGCACAGAAAAGGGGACAAGAAACTGAAATTTGAGGTCGATTTTTGGGTCTCTTTGGGGTCAATTTTATCGGGTTTGGAACAAAATTAAAAGGGTAGAACAAAGCAAAGGGGCGTGGCTTTTTTGTAATTATGCAAATGAGATGCAAATGAGCACAGAAAGAGGGAAGCAGAAACTGAAATTTGAGGTCGTTTTTTGGGGCTTTTTCAGGTCAATTTTATTGGGTTTGGAACAAAATTTAAGGGGTAGAACAAAACAAAAGGGCGTGGCTTTTTTAAATTATGCAAATGAGATGCAAATGAGCACAGAAAGGAGGACAAGAAACTAAAATTTGAGGTCGATTTTTGGGTCTCTTTGGGGTCAATGTTACTGGGTTTGGAACAAAATTTAAGGGGTAGAACAAAGCAAAGGGGCGTGGCTTTTTTTAAATTATGCAAATGAGATGCAAATGAGCACAGAAAGAGGGAGCAGAAACTGAAATTTGAGGTCGATTTTTGGGGCTCTTTGGGGTCAATTTTATCGGGTTTGGAACAAAATTAAAGGGGTAGAACAAAGCAAAGGGGCGTGGCTTTTTTGTAATTATGCAAATGAGATGCAAATGAGCACAGAAAGGGGAAGCAGAAACTGAAATTTTGAGGTCGATTTTTGGGGCTTTTTCAGGTCAATTTTAGTGGGTTTGGAACAAAATTAAAGGGATAGAACAAAGCAAAGGGGCGTGGCTTTTTGTAATTATGCAAATAAGATGCAAATGAGCACGGAAAGAGGAAGAAGAAACTGAAATTTGAGGTCAATTTTGGGGCTTTTTCAGGTCAATTTTTTCAGGTTTGGAACAAAATTAAAGGGGTAGAACAAAGCAAAGGGGCGTGGCTTTTTTGTAATTATGCAAATGAGATGCAAATGAGCACAGAAAGAGGGAAGCAGAAACTGAAATTTGAGGTCGTTTTTTGGGGCTTTTTCAGGTCAATTTTATTGGGTTTGGAACAAAATTTAAGGGGTAGAACAAAACAAAGGGGTGTGGTATTTTGTGATTATGCAAATGAGATGCAAATGAGCACGGAAAGAGGAAGAAGAAACTGAAATTTGAGGTCAATTTTGGGGCTTTTTCAGGTCAATTTTTTCAGGTTTGGAACAAAATTAAAGGGGTAGAACAAAGCAAAGGGGCGTGGCTTTTTTGTAATTATGCAAATGAGATGCAAATGAGCACAGAAAGAGGGAAGCAGAAACTGAAATTTGAGGTCGTTTTTTGGGGCTTTTTCAGGTCAATTTTATTGGGTTTGGAACAAAATTTAAGGGGTAGAACAAAACAAAAGGGCGTGGCTTTTTTAAATTATGCAAATGAGATGCAAATGAGCACAGAAAGGAGGACAAGAAACTAAAATTTGAGGTCGATTTTTGGGTCTCTTTGGGGTCAATTTTACTGGGTTTGGAACAAAATTTAAGGGGTAGAACAAAGCAAAGGGGCGTGGCTTTTTTTAAATTATGCAAATGAGATGCAAATGAGCACAGAAAGAGGGAGCAGAAACTGAAATTTGAGGTCGATTTTTGGGGCTCTTTGGGGTCAATTTTATCGGGTTTGGAACAAAATTAAAGGGGTAGAACAAAGCAAAGGGGCGTGGCTTTTTTGTAATTATGCAAATGAGATGCAAATGAGCACAGAAAGGGGAAGCAGAAACTGAAATTTTGAGGTCGATTTTTGGGGCTTTTTCAGGTCAATTTTAGTGGGTTTGGAACAAAATTAAAGGGATAGAACAAAGCAAAGGGGCGTGGCTTTTTGTAATTATGCAAATAAGATGCAAATGAGCACGGAAAGAGGAAGAAGAAACTGAAATTTGAGGTCAATTTTGGGGCTTTTTCAGGTCAATTTTTTCAGGTTTGGAACAAAATTAAAGGGGTAGAACAAAGCAAAGGGGCGTGGCTTTTTTGTAATTATGCAAATGAGATGCAAATGAGCACAGAAAGAGGGAAGCAGAAACTGAAATTTGAGGTCGTTTTTTGGGGCTTTTTCAGGTCAATTTTATTGGGTTTGGAACAAAATTTAAGGGGTAGAACAAAACAAAGGGGTGTGGTATTTTGTGATTATGCAAATGAGATGCAAATGAGCACGGAAAGAGGGAGCAGAAACTGAAATTTTGAGGTCGATTTTTGGGTCTCTTTGGGGTCAATTTTATCGGGTTTGGAACAAAATTAAAGGGGTAGAACAAAGCAAAGGGGCGTGGCCTTTTTGTGATTATGCAAATGAGATGCAAATGAGCACAGAAAGAGGGAGCAGAAACTGAAATTTTGAGGTCGATTTTTGGGTCTCTTTGGGGTCAATTTTATCGGGTTTGGAACAAAATTAAAGGGGTAGAACAAAGCAAAGGGGCGTGGTCTTTTGTGATTATGCAAATGAGATGCAAATGAGATGCAAATGGCCTTTAGGAAGGCGCAGGAGAACCAGAAGGAGATGAAGCTGCTGCTGGACATGTACAAATCGGCCCCCAAGGAGCAGCGGGACAAGGTGACGCTGATGGCGGCCGAGAGGAAGAGCAAGGCCGAGGTAATTAGCGCTAATTAATGCTAATTAGGGGGTCGATAACGCCACGGGTTCTGTTTGTGGAATGATGCATCTTAATTAGGGGTTAATGAGGTGTTAGGCGTTTATTAGGGGTTGGGCGAGGTAAAAAGAGGGGTGAAATGTGGTTAATTAGTGGCTAATTAAGGCTAATTAAGCAAAAAAATGAGCTTAGATGTGTGTAATTAGATGTTAATTATCACCAAGTACTCAAAAAAAGATTAAGTGGGAGTTTTTTGGTGTTAAGTAATGTTAATTACGCAAAAAAATGGGATTAAGTATGGACAATTAGGTGTTAATTATTAGTTAATTAGTGATTAATTAATGATTAATAATGAGCTGGAGGAGCTGCGTGGGACCTGGAATAGCAGGAGGGCCGTGAACCCAAGAAGCTCCCATGGATTAATAACTAAACAATGATAATGAATGGTTAATAAATAATTAATAAACTGTTAATTAACCATTAATTATTAATGATTAATTAATTAGTTGGACGAGCTGCAGCGCCACTGGAGGAGTGGGAGCGCCGCGAGCCCAAGAACTCTTGTTCATTTTTATGGGTTAATTAATGAAACAATGACTATTAGCTGGTTAATTATTGATTAATAGTTATAAATCATCCTATATCTAATAAGAATAATAGTTAATTAATTACTAATTATTTTAAATTAGTTGAGTAAATTTCATTAAATAATAATTTAATTAATAATTATTAATGACTAATAAGTAGCTAATTAATGGTTATTAGTTCCTCATTAGTGGTTAGTTAATGATTAATTAACGAGCTGGAGGTGCTGCGGTGCCACTGTCTAAGAACTCCCATTCATTCTTAGGGGTTAATAACTGAACCATAATTAATAAATAATTTAAAAATAGTTATTAGTTAATGAATCATTAATTAATAATTAACGAGCTGGAGGAGCTGCAGTGTCGGAGTGGGAGCCCCGCAAATCCAAGAACTTCAATTCATTCCTATGGGTTAATTAATGAATTAACGAGCGGTTGTTGGTTAATTAATGGTTAATAATTATTAATTAATGATAATTATTGATTAATTAATGAGCTGCGTGGGAGCTGGAAGAACAGGAGTGCCACGAGTCCAAGAACTCCCGTTCATTCCTATGGCTTAAATATTCAAACAATTACTAATTAATGGTTATTAATTAACAATTAACAATTTATAATTAATAATTAACGAGCTGGAGGAGCTGCGTGGGAGCTGGAGGAGCGCGAGCGCCGCGAGTCCAAGAACTCCCATTCATTGCTATGGGTTAATAATTAAATAATAACTAATAAATGGCTAATTAATGGTTATTAATTAACAATTAACAATTTATAATTAATGAGCTGGAGGAGCGCAAGCGCCGGGAATCCAGGAACTCCCATTCATTGCTATGGGTTAATAACTAAATAATAACTAATAACTGGGTAATTAATGGTTATTAATTAATAATTAACGATTAATTAATGAGCTGGAGGAGCTGCGGTGCCGCTGGCGGGAGCTGGAGGAGCGCGAGCGCCGCGAATCCAAGAACTCCCATTCATTGCTATGGGTTAATAACTAAATAATAACTAATAACTGGGTAATTATTGGTTATTAATTAATAATTAATAATTGATAATTAATGAGCTGGAGGGGCTGCGTGGGAGCTGGAGGAGCGCGAGCGCCGCGAGTCCAAGAACTCCCATTCATTGCTATGGGTTAATAATTAAATAATAACTAATAACTGGTTAATTAATGGTTATTAATTAACAATTAATAATTTGTAATAATAATTAATGAGCCGGAGGAGCAGGAGCGCCGCGAGTCCAGGAACTCCCATTCATTCCTATGGGTTAAATATTTAAATAATAACTAACAAATGGTTAATTAATGGTTATTAGTTAATAATTAACGATTAATTAACGATTAATTAATGAGCTGGAGGAGCTGCGGTGCCGCTGGCGGGAGCTGGAGGAGCGCGAGCGCCGCGAGTCCAAGAACTCCCATTCATTCCTATGGGTTAAATATTTAAATAATAACTAACAAATGGTTAATTAATGGTTATTAATTAATAATTAACGATTAATTAACCATTAATTAATGAGCTGGAGGAGCTGCGGTGCCGCTGGCGGGAGCTGGAGGAACGCGAGCGCCAAGAATCCAAGAACTCCCATTCATTCCTATGGGCTAAGTATTTAAACAGTTACTAATAAGTGGTTAATTAATGGTTATTAGTTAATAATTAACGATTAATTAACGATCAATTAACGAGCTGGAGGAGCTGCGATGTCGCTGGCGGGAGCTGGAGGAGCGCGAGCGCCGCGAGTCCAAGAAATTGGCGGACGAGGAGGCGCTGAGGAGGCTGAGGATGAGCGAGGAGCAGATCGAGCACCTGCAGAGGAGGCTGGCGGCCACCAAACAGGTGAGGGGGGCACACCTGGGCACACCTGGGCACACCTGGGCACACCTGGGCACAGCTGGGAGGGGATAAAGGAAAAAAAACCCCGTGAAAATTGGGTGAAAAATGAGGATTTTGGGGTGAAAAATGGGGATTTTGGGGGCGAAAAATGGGAATTTTTGGGGTTAAAAAATGGGGATTTTTGGGGTCAAAAAATGGGGATTTTGGGGTTACTTGGGCACACCTGGGCACACCTGGGAGGGGATAAACAAAAGAACCCCGTGAAAATCGGGTGAAAAATGAGGATTTTGGGGTGAAAAAATGGGAATTTGGGGTTATCGCAGAAACACCTGGGAGGGAAAAAAAATTGGGTGAAAATTGGGAGAAAATTTGTGGAAATTGGGGGTTTAGGGACACCTGGGCACACCTGGGCACAGCTGGGAGGGGATAAACCAAAAAAAACCCCGTGAAAATTGGGTGAAAAATGAGGATTTTGGGGTGAAAAATGGGAATTTTGGGGGGTGAAAAATGGGGATTTTTGGGGTTAAAAAATGGGGATTTTGGGGTGAAAAATGGGGATTTTTGGGGTTACCTGGGCACACCTGGGATACACCTGGGGACACCTGGGCACAGCTGGGAGGGGATAAAGGAAAAAAACCCCGTGAAAATTGGGTGAAAAATGAGGATTTGGGGTGAAAAATGGGAATTTGGGGTTATCGCAGAAACACCTGTGGGGGGGAAAAAAATTGGGAGAAAATGGGTGAAAATTGGGAGAAAATTTGTGAAAATTGGGGGTTTAGGGGCACCTGGGCACACCTGGGGGCAGGTGAGGTACACGTGGGCACAGCTGGAGGGGGAAAAGGGTAAAAAATGGGAGAAAATCAGTGAAAATGGGTGGGAATTCATAGAGACAAGATGGCCGCCGTCAGTTGTTAGAGCAACCCAGAGAAACAAGATGGCTGCCATGAGGTGATGCAATAAATCTTAAGAGACAAGATGGCTGCCATGAGCTGATGCAATAATCCAGAGAAACAAGATGGCCGCCAACAGTAGATGGAATAACCCACAGAGACAAGATGGCTGCCATGGGGTGATACAATAAACCACAGAGACAAGATGGCCACTGTGAGGTGATACAATGACCCAGAGAGACAAGATGGCGGCTGTGAGGTGATGCGATAACCCACAGAGACAAGATGGCCGCCATGAGGTGATGCAATAACCCAGAGAGACAAGATGGCCGCCGTGAGGTGATGCAATAACCCAGAGAGACAAGATGGCCACCATCAGCAGATGGAATAACCCTCAGAGACAAGATGGCCGCCGTGAGGTGAGACAATAACCCAGAGACAAGATGGCCGCCATGGAGTGATACAATAGCCCAGAGAAACAGGATGGCCACCGTGAGGTGATACAATGACCCAGAGAGACAAGATGGCCGCCATTAGCATGTGGAATAACCCAGAGACAAGATGGCTGCCATGAGGTGATACAATAACCCAGAGACAAGATGGCCGCCATGGGGTGATGCAATAACCCAGAGAGACAAGATGGCCACCGTGAGGTGATGCAATAAATCTTAGAGACAAGATGGCCGCCGTCAGTTGTTAGAACTACCCCGAGAAACAAGATGGCTGCCGTGAGGTGATGCAATAAATCTTAGAGACAAGATGGCCGTCGTGAGGTGATACAATAACCCACAGAGTCAACATGGCCGCCGTGAGGTGATGCAATAACCCAGAGAGACAAGATGGCCGCCGTGAGGTGATGCAATAACCCAGAGAGACAAGATGGCCGCCGTGAGGTGATACAATGGCCCAGAGAGACAAGATGGCCGCCATGAGATCATACAATAACCCACAGAGACAAGATGGCCGCCATGGGGTGACACAATAACCCACAGAGACAAGATGGCCGCCAGTAGGAAATGAGACAAGATGGCCGCAGTCAGTGGGCGTGAGTTATTACATCAATTTGCGGCAGCCATTTTGTCTCTCTGGGTTATTGCATCACCTCACAGCGGCCATCTTGTCTCTCTGGGTCATTATACCTACTGACGGCGGCCATCTTGTCTCTCTCCTTTATCCCACCTGCTGCCGGCGGCCATCTTGTCTCTGTGGGTTATTGCATCGTGTCATGGCAGCCATCTTGTCCCTGTGGGTTATTGCATCACCTCGCGGCAGCCATCTTGTGTGTGGGTCATTCCACCTGCTAACGGCGGCCATCTTGTTTCTCTGGGTCATTCCATTTCCTGCTGGCGGCCATCTTGTCTCTCTGTGTTATTGCATCATGTCATGGCGGCCATCTTGTGCCTGTGGGTTATTGCATCACCTCGCGGCAGCCATCTTGTCTCTCTGGGTTATTCCACCTACTGATGGCGGCCATCTTGTCTCTCTCCTTTATCCCACCCGCCGCCGGCGGCCATCTTGCCCCGCCCCGCAGGAGGAGGAGGCCATCTTGTCTCTCTGGGTCATTCCATTTCCTGCTGGCGGCCATCTTGTCTCTCTGTGTGATTGTATCCACTGCTGGCGGCCATCTTGTCTCTAAGGGTCATTCCACCTACTGACGGCGGCCATCTTGTCTCTCTCCTTTATCCCACCTGCCGCCGGCGGCCATCTTGTCTCTGTGGGTTATTGCATCACCTCATGGCAGCCATCTTGTCTGTGGGTCATTCCACCTGCTAACGGCGGCCATCTTGTTTCTCTGGGTCATTCCATTTCCTGCTGGCGGCCATCTTGTCTCTCTGTGTTATTGCATCATCTCATGGCGGCCATCTTGTCTCTCTGTGTTATTGCATCACCTCGCAGCAGCCATCTTGTCTCTCTGGGTTATTCCACCTACTGATGGCGGCCATCTTGTCTCTCTGCTTCATCCCACCTGCAACGGCAGCCATCTTGTCTCTGTGGGTTATTGCATCATGTCATGGCGGCCATCTTGTCCCTGTGGGTTATTGTATCACCTCCTGGCAGCCATCTTGTCTCTCTGTGTTATTGTATCCACTCCTGGCGGCCATCTTGTCTCTCTGGGTTATTCCACCTACTGATGGCGGCCATCTTGTCTCTCTGCTTCATCCCACCTGCCAACGGCAGCCATCTTGTCTTTGTGGGTTATTGTATCACCTCATGGCGGCCATCTTGTCTCTCTGGGTTATTGCATCACCTCATGGCAGCCATCTTGTCTGTGGGTCATTCCACCTGCTAACGGCGGCCATCTTGTTTCTCTGGGTCATTCCATTTCCTGCTGGCGGCCATCTTGTCTCTCTGTGTTATTGCATCGTGTCATGGCAGCCATCTTGTCCCTGTGGGTTATGGCATCACCTCGCGGCAGCCATCTTGTCTCTCTGGGTCATTCCACCTACTGACGGCGGCCATCTTGTCTCTCTCCTTTATCCCACCCGCCGCCGGCGGCCATCTTGCCCCGCCCCACAGGAGCAGGAGGCCATCTTGTCTCTCTGGGTCATTCCATTTCCTGCTGGCGGCCATCTTGTCTCTCTGGGTTATTCCACCTGCTAACGGCGGCCATCTTGTCTCTGTGGGTTATTGTATCACCTCACGGCGGCCATCTTGTCTCTCTGGGTTACTGTATCACCTCACGGTGGCCATCTTGTTTCTCTGGGTCATTGTATTATCTCATGGCGGCCATATTGTTCCTTCGGGTTATTGTATCTCCTCACGACGGCCATCTTGTCTCTCTGTGTGATTGTATCATCATCTCATGGTGGCCATCTTGTCTCTGGGTCATTCCATTTCCTGCTGGCGGCCATCTTGTCTCTCTGTGTTACTGTATCACCTCACGGCGGCCATCTTGTCTCTGTGTGTTATTGTATCACCTCACGGCGGCCATCTTGTCTCTCTGTGTTATTGTATCACCTCACGGTGGCCATCTTGTTTCTCTGGGTCATTGTATCATCTCATGGCGGCCATATTGTCTCTTTGGGTTATTGTATCTCCTCGCGGCGGCCATCTTGTCTCTCTGTGTGATTGTATCATCACCTCATGGTGGCCATCTTGTCTCTGGGTCATTCCATTTGCTAACGGCGGCCATCTTGTCTTTCTGGGTTATTGTATCGCCTCACGGCGGCCATCTTGTCTCTCTGCTTTATCCCACCTGCCAACGGCGGCCATCTTGTTTCTGTGGGTTATTGCATCATGTCATGGCGGCCATCTTGTCCCTGTGGGTTATTGTATCACCTCCTGGCGGCCATCTTGTATCTTTGTGTTATTGTATTACCTCACGGCGGCCATCTTGTCTCTCTGGGTCATTCCACCTACTGACGGCAGCCATCTTGTCTCTCTGGGTTATTCCACCTGCTGACGGCGGCCATCTTGTCTCTCTCCTTTATCCCACCCGCCGCTGGCGGCCATCTTGCCCCGCCCCGCAGGAGGAGGAGGCGCTGCTGTCGGAGATGGACGTGACGGGCCAGGCCTTCGAGGACATGCAGGAGCAGAACCTGCGGCTGCTGCAGCAGCTGCGCGAGAAGGACGACGCCAACTTCAAGCTGATGTCGGAGCGCATCAAAGCCAACCAGATCCACAAACTGCTGCGCGAGGAGAAGGACGAGCTGGCCGAGCAGGTGCTGGCCCTCAAGGCACAGGTGAGGCCCCAAAAAGGTCGTTAATTAGCCATTAATTAAAATTAATTAGGTTTTATTAGGGATTAATAGTTATTTATTAGTTATTAATAGGGTTTATTAGTGGTCTAATAGGGTTATTAGCAGTCTAATAGATATTAATGAGCTGGCTGAGCAGGTGCTGGCCCTCAAGGCGCAGGTGAGGCCCCGAAAAGGTCGTTAATTAGTCATTAATTAAAATTAATTACAGTTTATTAGCCATTATTAGCTAGTTATTAGTTATTAATGGGGTTTATTAGGTTTCTAATAAATATTAATGAGCTGGCCGAGCAGGTGCTGGCCCTCAAGGCGCAGGTGAGGCCCCGAAAAGATCGTTAATTAATCATTAATTAACATTAATTAGTATTTAGTAGCCATTAATAGCTATTTATTAGTTATTAATACGGCTTATTAGAGGTCTAATAGATATTAATGAGCTGGCCGAGCAGGTGCTGGCCCTCAAGGCACAGGTGAGGCCCCGAAAAGGTCGTTAATTAGCCATTATTTAAAATTAATTAGGTTTTATTAGGAATTAATAGTTATTTGTTGGTTATTAATAGGGTTTATTAGTGGTTTAATAGGTTTATTAGCAGTCTGATAGGTATTAATGAGCTGGCCGAGCAGGTGCTGGCCCTCAAGGCGCAGGTGAGGCCCCGAAAAGGTCGATAATTAGCCATTAATTAAAATTAATTACAGTTTATTAGCCAATAATAGCAATTTATTAGTTATTAATAAGGTTTATTAGAGGTCTGATAGGATTTATTAGAGGTCTAATAGGTATTAATGAGCTGGCCGAGCAGGTGCTGGCCCTCAAGGCGCAGGTGAGGCCCCGAAAAAATCATTAATTAGTCATTAATTAGTACTAATTAAAATTTAGTAGCCATTAATAGCTATTTATTAGTTATTAATGGGGTTTATTAGAGGTCTAATAGATATTAATGAGCTGGCCGAGCAGGTGCTGGCCCTCAAGGCGCAGGTGAGGCCCCGAAAAGGTCGTTAATTAGCCATTAATTAAAATTAATTAGGTTTTATTAGGAATTAATAGCTATTTATTAGTTATTAATAGGGCTTATTAGAGGTCTAATAGGCATTAATGAGCTGGCCGAGCAGGTGCTGGCCCTCAAGGCACAGGTGAGCTCCATAAGATCGTTAATTAGTCATTAATTGTTGCATAATTATTAATTAGCTCTAATAATTGGCTAATAATTCCCTAATTTCACCTAGAATCACCGTTTTTTTTGCTAGTAATGCCCCGATTTCGCTAATTATTAACTAATTATTAATTAATTACTGATTTCTGCAGGTGGAGGCGCAGCTGCAGGTGGAGCAGGAACCCAAAATGACCAATCAGATCCTCATTAGCTCTAATAATTGGCTAATAATTCCTAATTTCACCTAGAACCACCGGGTTTTTTGCTGTTAACACCCAGTTTTCATTAATTATTAATTAATTACTAATTAATTACTGATTTCTGCAGGTGGAGGCGCAGCTGCAGGTGGTGCAGAAGCTGGAGGAGAAGGAGCAGACCTTTATTAGCTCTGATAATTGGCTAATAATTCCCTAATTTCACCTAGAATCGCCGTATTTTTTGCTATTAATGCCCCAATTTCGCTAATTATTAATTAATTATTAATTAATTATCGGTTCCTGCAGGTGGAGGCGCAGCTGCAGGTGGTGCAGAAGCTGGAGGAGAAGGAGCAGACCTTTATTAGCTCTAATAATTGGCTAATAATTCCCTAATTTCACCTAGAATCGCCGGGTTTTTTGCTATTAACACCCAGTTTTCATTAATTATTAATTAATTGTCGATTAATTATCGGTTCCTGCAGGTGGAGGCGCAGCTGCAGGTGGTGCAGAAGCTGGAGGAGAAGGAGCGGGGCCTGCAGAGCGCCCTGGGCGCGGTGGAGAAGGAGCTGAGCCTGCGCTCGCAGGCCCTGGAGCTGCACAAGAGGAAGGTGAGGGGGACAGGTGGGGACAGGTGGGGACAGGTGTGTCACAGGTACCCCCAGGTGTGTCCCAAGTGTGCCCAGGTGTGTCACAGGTGTGTCCCAGGTGTGTCCCAGGTGAGCTGAGCCTGCGCTCGCAGGCCCTGGAGCTGCACAAGAGGAAGGTGAGGGGGACAGGTGGGGACAGGTGTGTCCAGGTGTGTCCCAGGTGTGTCCAGGTGTGTCCCAGGTGTGTCACAGGTACCCCCAGGTGTGTCCCAGGTAGGTCTGGGTGGGTTTCAGGTGGATTTCAGGTGTCCCAGGTGTGCTCAGGTGTGTCCCAGGTGTGCTCAGGTATCCTCAGGTGTATCCCAGGTACATCCGGGTGTATCCCGATTGATCTCAGGTGTATCCCAGGTGTGCCCAGGTGTAACCCAGGTGTGTCTCACAGGCAGTAGAGGCGGCCCAGCTGGCCGAGGACCTGCGTGCCCAAGGTGAGCACGTGCAGGCGCGGCTCAGGGAGCTCCAGGTGTGCCCAGGTGTATCTCAGGTGTATCCAGGTGTATCCCAGGTGTATCCCAGGTGTATCCCAGGTGTATCTCAGGTGTGCCCAGGTGTATCCCAGGTGTATCCAGGTGTGCCCAGGTGTATCCAGGTGTACCCAGGTGTATCCCAATTGATCTCAGGTGTGCCCAGGTGTATCTCAGGTAACTCAGGTGTATCCCAGGTATATCCAGGTGTATCCCAACTGATGTCAGGTGTGTCCAGGTGTACCCACGTGTACCCAGGTGTATCCCAGGTATCTCAGGTGTATCTAAATGGATCTGAGCTGTACCCAGGTGTATTCCAGGTAACTCAGGTGTATCCCAAGTGTATCCCAGGCAACTCAGGTGTATCCCAGGTGTGCCCAGGTGTATCTCAGGTGTATCTCAGATACCCCAGGTGTAACTCAGGTGTATCCCAGGTGTATCTGAATTGATCTCAGGTGTATCCCGGGTGTACCTCAGGTATCTCAGGTATTCTCAGGTGTATCCTAGGTGTGCCCAGGTGTATCCCAGGTGACTCAGGTGTATCTCAGGTGTATCTTAGATAACTCAGGTGTATCCCAGGTGTGCCCAGGTGTAACCCAGGTGTGTCTCACAGGCAGTAGAGGCGGCCCAGCTGGCCGAGGACCTGCGTGCCCAAGGCGAGCACGTGCAGGCGCGGCTCAGGGAGCTCCAGGTGTGCCCAGGTGTATCCCAGGTGTACCCAGGTGTATCCCAATTGATCTCAGGTGTGCCCAGGTGTATCTCAGGTAACTCAGGTGTATCCCAGGTATATCCAGGTGTATCCCAACTGATGTCAGGTGTGTCCAGGTGTACCCACGTGTGCCCAGGTGTATCCCAGGTAACTCAGGTGTATCTAAATGGACCTGAGCTATACCCAGGTGTATCCCAGGTTACTCAGGTGTATTCTAGGGTTATCTCAATGGACCTCAGGTGTATCCCAGGTGTATCCCAGGTAACTCAGGTGTATCCCAGGTATATCCAGGTGTATCCCAACTGATCTCAGGTGTGTCCAGGTGTGCCCAGGTGTGCCCAGGTGTAACCCAGGTGTGTCTCACAGGCAGTAGAGGCGGCCCAGCTGGCCGAGGACCTGCGTGCCCAAGGCGAGCACGTGCAGGCGCGGCTCAGGGAGCTCCAGGTGTGCCCAGGTGTGCCCAGGTGTATCCCAGGTGTATCCCAGGTGTGTCCCAGGTGTACCCAGGTGTATCCCAGGTTACTCAGGTGTATCCCAGGGATACCCTAATGGACCTCAGGTGTGCCCAGGTGTATTCCAGGTGTATCTCAGGTAACTCAGGTGTATCCCAGGTATATCCAGGTGTATCCCAACTGATCTCAGGTGTGTCCAGGTGTACCCAGGTGAGCCCAGGTGTATTTCAGTGTGCTCAGGTGTGCCCAGGTGTATCTCAGGTGTATCCCAGGCATATCCCAATGGACCTCAGATGTGTCCA
The DNA here is from genome assembly GCA_024362935.1 of Setophaga petechia. NCBI lineage: Eukaryota > Metazoa > Chordata > Aves > Passeriformes > Parulidae > Setophaga > Setophaga petechia. Next base: position 36,082 of record JANCRA010000454.1, read on the forward strand.
GGTGGGCCAAGGTGTATCCCAGTTTACTCAGGTGTATCCCAGGTGTATCCCAGGTGTGCCCAGGTGTACCCCAGGTAACTCAGGTGTATCTCAGGTGTATCTTAGATAACTCAGGTGTATCTCAGGTGTGCCCAGGTGTACCCAGGTGTATCCCAGGTGTGCCAAGGTGTATCCCAGGTGACTCAGGTGTATCTCAGGTGTATCCCAGGTGACTCAGGTGTATCTCAGGTGTATCCAGGTGTACTCTAGTTGGTTTTAGCCATACCCAGGTGTACGCAGGTGTACCCAGGTGTATCCCAGGTGTATCTCAGGTAACTCAGGTGTATCCCAGGGATATCCCCATAGATCTCAGGTGTATCTCAGGTGTGCCCAGGTGTGCCCAGGTGTATCTCAGGTGTATCCCAGGTGTATCCCAGGTGACTCAGGTGTATCTCAGGTGTATCCCAGGTGACTCAGGTGTATCTCAGGTGTATCCAGGTGTACTCTAGTTGGTTTTAACCATACCCAGGTGTGCCCAGGTGTATCTCAGGTGTGCCCAGGTGTATCTCAGGTAACTCAGGTGTATCCCAGGGATATCCCCGTAGATCTCAGGTGTATCCCAGGTGTGCCCAGGTGTCTCTCAGGTGTATCCCAGGCGTATCCCAATGGACCTCAGATATATCCAGGTGTGCCAAGGTGTATCCCAGTTTACTCAGGTGTATCCCAGGTGTATCCCAGGTATATCCAGGTGTATCCCAACTGATCTCAGGTGTGTCCAGGTGTACCCAGGTGTGCCCAGGTGTACCCAGGTGTGTCCCAGGTGTGTCCCAGATTACTCAGGTGTATCTCAGGTGTATCCCAGGTTACTCAGTTGTATCCCAGGGATATCCCAATGGAACTCAGGTGTATGCAGGTGTATCCCAGGTTACTCAAGTGTATCTCAGGTGTATCCAGGTGTATCCCAGGTTACTCAAGTGTATCTCAGGTGTATCCAGGTGTACTCTAGTTGGTTTTAACCATACCCAGGTGTGCCCAGGTGTATCTCAGGTGTATCCAGGTGTATCCCAGGTAACTCAGGTGTATCCCAGATATATCCAGGTGTATCCCGATTGATCTCAGGTGTATCTCAGATGTACCCAGGTGTGCCCAGGTGTACCCCAGGTCTATCTCAGGTGTATCTAAATGGATCTTAGGCGTGTCCAGGTGTGTCTCAGGTATCTCAGGTGTATCTAAATGGATTTGAGCTGTAGCCAGGTGTGCCCAGGTGTATCTCAGGTAACTCAGGTGTATCCCAGGGATATCCAGGTGTATCCCAACTGATCTCAGGTGTGTCCAGGTGTACCCAGGTGTGCCCAGGTGTACCCAGGTGTGTCCCAGGTGTGTCCCAGATTACTCAGGTGTATCTCAGGTGTATCCCAGGTTACTCAGGTGTATCCCAGGGATATCCCAATGGACCTCAGGTGTATCCAGGTGTATCCCAGGTAACTCAGGTGTATCTCAGGTGTATCCAGGTGTACTCTAGTTGGTTTTAACCATACCCAGGTGTGCCCAGGTGTATCTCAGGTGTGCCCAGGTGTATCTCAGGTAACTCAGATGTATCCCAGGGATATCCCCATAGATCTCAGGTGTATCCCAGGTGTATCTCAGGTGTGCCCAGGTGTGTCACAGGTGTGTCCCTGTCCCCAGGCAGTAGAGGCGGCCCAGCTGGCCGAGGACCTGCATGCCCAAGGCGAGCACGTGCAGGCGCGGCTCAGGGAGCTCCAGGTGTGCCCAGGTGTGTCCCAGGTGTATCTCAGGTGTGCCCAGGTGTATCTCAGGTATACCCAGGTGTATCCCAGGTTACTGAGGTGCATTCTAGGGTTATCCCAATGGACCTCAGGTGTATCCCAGGTGTATCCCAGGTAACTCAGGTGTATCCAGGTGTACTCTAGTTGGTTTTAGCCATACCCAGGTGTATCCCAGGTGTATCCAGGTGTGTCTCAGATAACCCAGGTGTATCTAGGTGTGCCCAGGTGTGTCACAGGTGTGTCTCAGGTGTGCCCAGGTGTAACCCAGGTGTCTCACAGGCAGTAGAGGCGGCCCAGCTGGCCGAGGACCTGCGTGCCCAAGGCGAGCACGTGCAGGCGCGGCTCAGGGAGCTCCAGGTGTGCCCAGGTGTATCCCAGGTGTATCCCAGGTGTATCTCAGGTGTCTCCAGGTGTACCCAGGTGTATCCCTGGTTACTCAGGTGTATCCCAGGGATACCCTAATGGACCTCAGGTGTGCCCAGGTGTATCCCAGGTGTATCTCAGGTAACTCAGGTGTATCCCAGGCATATCCCAATGGACCTCAGATGTATCCAGGTGTGCCAAGGTGTATCCCAGTTTACTCAGGTGTATCCCAGGTGTATCCCAGGTGTATCTCAGATGTATCTCAGGTGTATCCCAGGTTACTCTGGTGTACCCCAGGTGTATCCCAATTGACCTCAGGTGTCTCCAGGTGTGCCCAGGTGTATCCCAGGTGTATCCCAGGTATCTCAGGTGTGCCCAAGTATACCCAGGTGGATCACAGGTGTATCTCAGGTGTATCTCAGTTACCCGAGTTGTATCTCAGGTAACTCGGGTGTATCCCAGGGATAT
>JANCRA010000455.1:0-38591 GCA_024362935.1 Setophaga petechia
TTGAAATGTGGGGAAAAAGGGAAATTTTGGGATGGGAAAATGCGCGAAAAATGGAAAAAAAGGGGAATTTTAAAGGGAAAAATGGGGAAAAATGGGATTTTTTGGGGGGAGAAAAAAGCGAATTTTTGAGAGGAAAAAATGGATTATTTTGGGGAAAAAAAATGGGAATTTTAAGGGGAAAATAGGAAATTTAGTGGAGGAAAAATTGAAAAAAATTGGAATTTTTGGGGAAGAAAAATGGGAATTTTAAGGGGGAAAAAAAGGGAATTTTGCAGGGAAAAGAGGGAAAATGGAGGTAAATAAGAAAATAGGAATTTTGGGTGGAAAAAATGGGATTTTAGGGAGTTTTGGGACTCACTGTGGGCCTCGAGCAGCTCCACCTGCATGGCTGGGAATGGTGGGGATGACTGAACCAATGAACCATTAATTAACCCCCAATTAACCACTAATGAACCCTCTATGGAGTGGTAGGAATTTGGGGAATTTTAGAGGGAAAAAAAGGGAATTTTTGGGGGTGGAAATGGGAAAAAAATTGGGAATTTTTGGGGTTAAAAATGTGGGGGGAAAAGGGAAATTTCGGGATGGAAAAATGCGCGAAAAATGGGGAAAAAAGGGAATTTTAGAGGGAAAAATTGGAATTTTTTTGGGGGAAAAAACAGGAATTTTAGGGGGAAAGGGGGGGTAAATAGGAAAATAGGAATTTTGGGTGGAAAAATGAGATTTTAGGGAATTTTGGACTCACTGTGGGCCTCGACCAGCTCCACCTGCATGGCTGGGAATGGTGGGGGATGACTGAACCAATGAACCATTAATTAACCCCCAATTAACCACTAATGAAGCATCTATGGAATGGTGGGAATTTGGGGAATTTGAGGGGAAAAAAAAGGGAATTTTGGGGTGGAAATGGGAAAAAAATTGGGAATTTTGGGGTGAAAAATGTGGGGGAAAAAAGGGAAATTTCGGGATGGAAAAATGCGCGAAAAATGGGGGAAAAAAGGGAATTTTAAAGGGAAAAATTGGAATTTTTTGGGGGAAAAAAAGGGAATTTTTTGGGGAAAAAAAGGGATTTTTTTTGGGTGGGAAATGGGGGAAAAAAAGGGAATTTTGGGGTTAAAAATGTGGGGAAAAGGGAAATTTCGGGATGGGAAAATGCGCGAAAAATGGAAAAAAAGGGGAATTTTAAAGGGAAAAATGGGGAAAAATTGGAATTTTTTTGGGGAAAAAGGGAATTTTTTTGGGGAAAAAAAGGGAATTTTTTGGAGTGGAAATGGGGAAAAAAAGGGAATTTTGGGTTTGAAAAATGTGGGGAAAAAGGGAAATTTCAGGATGGAAAAATGCGCGAAAAATGGGGAAAAAAAGGGAATTTTAGAGGGAAAAATTGGATTTTTTTTGGGGGAAAAAGGGAATTTTTGGGGGAAAAAAAGGGAATTTTTTGGGGTGAAAATGGGAAAAAAAAAAGGGAATTTTGGGGTTAAAAATGTGGGGAAAAGGGAAATTTCGGGATGGGAAAATGCGCGAAAAATGGAAAAAAAGGGGAATTTTAAAGGGAAAAATGGGGAAAAATTGGAATTTTTTTGGGGAAAAAGGGAATTTTTTTGGGGAAAAAAAGGGAATTTTTTGGAGTGGAAATGGGGAAAAAAAGGGAATTTTGGGTTTGAAAAATGTGGGGAAAAAGGGAAATTTCAGGATGGAAAAATGCGCGAAAAATGGGGAAAAAAGGGAATTTTAAAGGGAAAAATTGGAATTTTTTGGGGGAAAAAACGGGAATTTTAGGGGGAAAGGGGGGGTAAATAAGAAAATAGGAATTTTTGGGTGGAAAAAACGAGATTTTAGGGAGTTTTGGCCTCACTGTGGGCCTCGACCAGCTCCACCTGCATGGCTGGGAACAGGCTGGGAATGGTGGGGATGACTGAACCAATTAAGCATTAATTAACCCCCAATTAACCACTAATGAACCATCTATGGAGTGGTGGGAATTTGGGGAATTTTAGGGGAAAAAATGGGAATTGTGGGGTTAAAAATGTGGGGAAAAAGGGAAATTTCGGGATGGAAAAATGCGCGAAAAATGGGGGGGAAAAGGGGAATTTTAGAGGGAAAAATGGGGAAAAATTGGAATTTTTTTGGGGAAAAAAGGGAATTTTTTAGGGGAAAAAAAGGAATTTTTGGGGGTGGAAATGGGAAAAAATTGGGAATTTTGGGGTGAAAAATGTGGGGAAAAAGGGAAATTTCGGGATGGAAAAATGCGCGAAAAATGGGGGAAAAAAGGGAATTTTAGAGGGAAAAATTGGATTTTTTTGGGGGAAAAAGGGAATTTTTGGGGGAAAAAAAGGGAATTTTTTGGGGTGAAAATGGGAAAAAAAAGGGAATTTTGGGGTTAAAAATGTGGGGAAAAGGGAAATTTCGGGATGGGAAAATGCGCGAAAAAATGGAAAAAAAGGGGAATTTTAAAGGGAAAAATGGGGAAAAATTGGAATTTTTTTGGGGAAAAAAAGGGAATTTTTTGGAGTGGAAATGGGGAAAAAAAGGGAATTTTGGGTTTGAAAAATGTGGGGAAAAAGGGAAATTTCAGATGGAAAAATGCGCGAAAAATGGGGAAAAAAGGGAATTTTAAAGGGAAAAATTGGAATTTTTTGGGGGAAAGAAAGGGAATTTTTTGGGGAAAAAAAGGGAATTTTTTTGGGTGGAAATGGGGGGAAAAAAAAAGGGAATTTTGGGGTTAAAAATGTGGGGAAAAAGGGAAATTTCGGGATGGGAAAATGCGCGAAAAATGGAAAAAAAGGGGAATTTTAAAGGGAAAAATGGGGAAAAATTGGAATTTTTTTGGGGAAAAAGGGAATTTTTTTGGGGAAAAAAAGGGAATTTTTTGGAGTGGAAATGGGGAAAAAAAGGGAATTTTGGGTTTGAAAAATGTGGGGAAAAAGGGAAATTTCAGGATGGAAAAATGCGCGAAAAATGGGGAAAAAAGGGAATTTTAAAGGGAAAAAATTGGAATTTTTTTGGGGGAAAAAATGGGAATTTTAGGGGGAAAGGGGGGTAAATAAGAAAATAGGAATTTTGGGTGGAAAAATGGGATTTTAGGGAGTTTGGGACTCACTGTGGGCCTCGAGCAGCTCCACCTGCATGGCTGGGAATGGTGGGACCAATTAACCCCCAATTAATGAACTACCAATGAATGAGGGATTAATCAGGATTTAACGAGAAATCCCTGAGGAAATCCATGGGGGGAAAACGGAGAAAAAAAGGGAATTTTTTTGTGGGGGAAAATGGGAAAAAAATCGGAATTTTAGAGGGAAAAATGGGAAAAAAATCGGAATTTTAGAGGGAAAAATGGGGAAAAATTGGAATTTTTTTTGGGAAAAAAAGGGAATTTTAGGGAGATAAAGGGAAATGGGAATTTTGGGTGGAAAAATGAGATTTTAGGGAATTTTTAGGGAGTTTTGGACTCACTGTGGGCCTCGACCAGCTCCACCTGCATGGCGTAGGGCACCAGCGGCTCCGGCAGCTCCGAGAAGAAACTTTTCATGGCGCCGGCAACGGCGTTCACCGTGAAATCCTTCTCAGCCAGGTCCAGCCCGTGGTCTGGAAATGCAGAAATTGGGGTCAGGAAAAAGCAAATTCCAACCCCAAAATCCTCTGGGATTGAGGATGGAATTGGGGGAAAATCCCAGAAAAAATTGGGGTGAAAAATGGGAATTTTGGGGGACTTTTTGTCCAAAAATTCAGAATTTCGGCTCTAAAATTCTGAATTTCGGCCCTAAAAATCCAGGGAATTTGTGGGATTTTTGGGGTCAGGGAAAAGCAAAATCTGACCCCAAAATTCCCTGGGATTGAGGATGGAATTGGAGGAAATTCCAGAAAAAATCGGGGTGAAAAAATAGGAATTTTGGGGGATTCCGGCTCTAAAAATTTGAATTTCAGCCCCAAAATCCCGGGAATTTCTGGGATTTTGGGGTCAGGAAAAAGGGGAAATCTGACCCCAAAATTCCCAGGAAAATGGGAGTGAAAAAATGGGAATTGAAGCCCTAAAATGTTGAATTTCTGCCCTAAAATTCAGAATTTCAGCCCTGAAATCCTTCTCGGCCAGGTCCAGCCCGTGGTCTGGAAATGCAGAAATGGGGGCAGGAAAAAGCAAATTCCCAACCCCAAAATCCCCTGGGATTGAGGGAAATTCCCAGAAAAAAAATTGGAAAAAAACCCGGGGATTTTGTGGATTTTGGAGGGGATTTCGGCTCTAAAATGCTGAATTTCGGCCCTAAAATTCTGAATTTCGGCCCTAAATATCCAGGGAATTTCTGGGATTTTGGGGTTAAGAAAAAGAAATTCCAACCCCAAAATTCCTTGAGAATGGGGCTGGGATTTGGGGAAATTCCCAGAAAAATTTGGGGTGAAAAAATGGGAATTTTGGGGGATTTCGGCTCTAAAATTCTGAATTTCAGCTCAAAAAATGCCGAATTTTGGCCCAAAATTTGGAATTTCAGCCCAAAAATCTCTGGAATTCTCTGGGATTTTAGGTCAGGAAGAGCAAAATCCAACCCCAAAATTCCCAGAAAAATTTGAGGTGAAAAATGAAAATTCCAGCCCCAAAAATCCCAAAAATTCAGAATTTCAGCCCTGAAATCCTTCTCGGCCAGGTCCAGCCCGTGGTCTGGAAATGCAGAAATGGGGTCAGGAAAAAGAAAATTCCAACCCCAAAATCCCCTGGGATTGAGGGAAATTCCCAGAAAAAAATTGGGAAAAAAACCCGGGGATTTTGTGGATTTTGGAGGGGATTTCGGCTCTAAAATGCTGAATTTCGGCACTAAAATTCTGAATTTTGGCCCTAAATATCCAGGGAATTTCTGGGATTTTGGGGTCAGGAAAAAGCAAATTCCAACCCCAAAATTCCTTGAGAATGGGGCTGGGATTTGGGGAAATTCCCAGAAAAATTTGGGGTGAAAAAATGGGAATTTTGGGGGATTCCGGCTCTAAAATTCTGAATTTCAGCCCTGAAATCCTTCTCGGCCAGGTCCAGCCCGTGGTCTGGAAATGCAGAAATTGGGTCAGGAAAAAGAAAATTCCAACCCCAAAATCCTCTGGGACTGAGGGAAATTCCCAGAAAAAAATTGGGAAAAAAACCCGGGGATTTTGTGGATTTTGGAGGGGATTTTGGCTCTAAAATGCTGAATTTCGGCACTAAAATTCTGAATTTTGGCCCTAAAAATCCAGGGAATTTCTGGGATTTTGGGAGCAGGAAAAAGAAAATTCCAACCCCAAAATTCCCTGGGATTGAGGATGGAATTGGGGGAAAATCCCAGAAAAATTTGGGTGAAAAAATGGGAATTTAGGGAGATTTCGGTCCAAAAATTCAGAATTTCAGCTCAAAAAATTCTGAATTTTGGCCCCAAAATTTGGAATTTCAGCCCAAAAATCTCAGGAATTCTCTGGGACTTGGGGGTCAGGAAAAAGAAAATTTCAACCCCAAAATTCCCTGGGAATGTGGGAAATTCCCAGAAAAATTTGGGGTGAAAAATGGGAATTTTGGGGGATTTTAGCCCTAAAATTTAGAATTTCAACCCCAAAAATTTGGAATTTCAGCCCCAAAATCCTTCTCGGCCAGGAGAATTTTTTGGGAGATTTTTTAGGAACTTCCTGGGATTTATTCCCAAATTTTTCTGTGATATTTTGGGGATATTTTTTTTATTTTCCTGGGATTTTTCTGTGATTTTTTGGGGATTTTTAAATTTTTCTTTTAAATTTTTCTTTTATTTTTCATGATTTTTTGGGCAGATTTTTGGGGTTTTTTTTGGATTTTTTGGGAGATTTTTTACGAATTTCCTGGGATTTATTCCCAATTTTTTCTGTGATATTTTTGGGGATATTTTTGTATTTTTGGGGATTTTTCTGCAATTTATTTTGATTTTCTGATTTTTTCCTGGGATTTTCTGGGATTTTTTCCTGAGATCTTTTAGATTTTTTGGGGTATTTTTTATTTTTTGGGGGATTTTTCTGTGACCTTTAAATTACTTTATTTTCCTGGGATTTTTTAGGATTTTTTTTTAATTTTCCTGGGATTTTTCTGTGATTTTTTGGGGATTTTTAAATTTTTCTTTTAATTTTTTCTTTTATTTTTAATGATTTTTTTATGATTTTTCTGGCATATTTTGGGTTTTTTTGGGGATTTTTGGGAGATTTTTTAAGAATTTCCTGGGATTTATTCCCAAATTTTTCTGTGATTTTTTGGGGATATTTTTGCATTTTTGTGGGATTTTTTTTTTAATTTTTCTATGATTTTTTGGGAGATTTTTAAAGAATTTCCTGGGATTTATTTCCAAATTTTTCTGTGATTTTTTTGGAGGATTTTTCTGGGATATTTAAAAATTTATCTGGGATTTCTTTTTGTTGCTTTTTTTTCTTAATTTTGGGGGATTTTTTGCCATTTTTGAGGGATTTTTTAACATTTTTCTGGGATTTTTTGGGGGATTTTTGTGCAATTTTTTTGCGGGAAGTAATTTTAAATTTTTTTTTTACATTTTTCTTTTATTTTTAATGATTTTTTATGATTTTTTTGGGAGATTTTTGGGGTTTTTTAGGATTTTTTGGGGTTACCCTGGTCGAACTGGCGTTGCAGACTCTCCATCTCCGAGATTTTTTTGGGAGATTTTTCTGAGATTTTCTGGAATATTCTGGGATTTTTGGGGGGATTTTTCAGGGATTTTTAAAAATTTATCTGGGAAATTTTTTGTTGCTTTTTTTTAAAATTTTTGGGGATTTTTTGCCATTTTTGTGGGATTTTTTTTTGAATTTTTCTATGATTTTTTGGGAGATTTTTAAAGAATTTCCTGGGATTTATTTCCAAATTTTTCTGTGATTTTTTTGGAGGATTTTTCTGGGATATTTTAAAATTTATCTGGGATTTCTTTTTGTTACTTTTTTTTCTTAATTTTTGGGGATTTTTTTGCCATTTTTGAGGGATTTTTTAACATTTTTCTGGGAATTTTTGGGGGATTTTTGTGCAATTTTTTTGCGGGAGAAAATTTTAAATTTTTTTTTTACATTTTTCTATATTTTTATGATTTTTGGGGCAGATTTTTGGGGTTTTTTTTGGGATTTTTGGGGTTACCCTGGTCGAACTGGCGTTGCAGACTCTCCATCTCCGATTTGTTGCCGCTGACTCGATAAATCCCCTCCGTGCTCAGCCCTGCAAAAAACACCAAAAAATCCCAATTTTGGCTTTTTTTCACCCATTTCTGGCCTTTGCTGGGGGTCCTCGATCAACTCAAAAAAAAAATCACTAAAAGCTTTAAAAAATTTCCAAAAATCCCTTCAAAATTCCAAAAAAAATCCCTTTAAAATTTCCAAAAAAATCCCTTAAAAATTTAAAAAAAATCCCTTTAAAATTAAAAAAAAAAATCGCAAAAAAACCTCTAAAAAATCCCTAAAAAATGCCCAAAAAATTAAAAAAATAATCCCCCCAAAAACTCCTAAAAAAGCCCCAAAAAAGCCCTAAAAAATTCCCAAAAATCCCTCAAAAAATCCTAAAAATTTCGCAAAAAATTCCCAAAAATGCTTTAAAAATCCCTCCAAAAAAAAAACCCCAAAACCCTGAAAACGAACTGGTGGTGTCAACAAACCCTAAAAATTTTTTTAAAATCACAAAAAAATCAGAAAAAAATCAGAAAAAATCCCCAAAAAATCCCCCAAAAAAATTCCAAAGAAATCAGCAAAAAAAATCATCAAAAATCTCTAAAAATTCCCAAAAAAATTCCCAAAAAAATCCCAAAATTCCCCAATATTTTTCAAAAAAAACCTCTCAAAAATCCCTAAAAATTCCAAAAAAAATCCCAAAAAAATCCCTGAAAAATCCCCAAAAAAGCTCTCCAAAAACCCCAAAAAAATCCCAAAAATATCACAAAAATCCTAAAAAAATCCCCAAAAATTCCCAAATTTCCCAAAAATTTCCTGATTTTAAGACTAACTGGTGGCCTCAATGAACTCCAACAAAATTTTTAAAAATAAGAAAAAAATCCCAAAAAATCCCCAAAAAAAACGAAAAAAAATCTTAAAAAAATCGAAAAAAAATTTTTAAAAATTCCAAAAAACTTCCAAAAAAATTCCAAAAAATTTCCAAAAAATTTCCAAAAAATTTTCCAAAAATTCCCAGATTTTTAGACTAACTGGTGGCCTCAATGAACCCTAAAACACTTTTAAAAATCACAAAAAAATCAGAAAAAATCCCCAAAAAATCAGAAAAAAAATTTTAAAAAAATCGAAAAAAAAAAAAAAAAATCGAAAAAATTCCCAAAAAAATTCCAAAAAAATCCCTGAAAATTTTGAAAAAATTCCCAAAAATTCCAAGATTTTTGGACTAACTGGTGGCCTCAATGAACCCTAAAAACTTTTTAAAAAATCACAAAAAAAATCAGAAAAAAAACTTTAAAAATTTGATAAAAAATTTGAAAAAAATTCGAAAAAAAATCGAAAAAAAATTCGAAAAAAATCCCAAAAAAATTCCCAAAAATTCCCAAAAATTCCCCCAAAATTTCCCGGATTTCTGGACTGACCTGTGGCCTCGATGTACTGGATGCAGCGCTCGATGAAGACGGGGATGGGCCGTTCTGGGGTGACCACGCTGGGCCCAAAAAAAATCCCCCAAAATTCCCCAAAAAATCATGAAAAATTCCCAAAAAAATCACCAAAAAAATCACCAAAAAATCTCTAAAAAACCTCAGAATTCCCCAATATTTTCCAAAAAAACCTCCCAAAAAATCCCTAAAAATTCCAAAAAAGTTCCCAAAAAATCCCTCAAAAATCCCCCCGAAAATCCCAAAAAATCCCAAAAATATCGCAAAAACTCCTAAAAAAATCCCATAAAATTCCCGAAATTTCCCAGATTTTTAGACTAACTGGTGGTCTCAATGAACCCTAAAAATTTTTTTAAAAGTCACAAAAAAATTAGAAAAAATCCCCCAAAAACCGAAAAAATCTAAAAAAAATCGAAAAAAATTTTTTAAAATTCCTAAAAAATTCCAAAAAAATTTCAAAAATTCCCCAAAATTTCCAAGACTTCTGGACTGACCTGTGGCCTCAATGAACCCTAAAAAACTTCCAAAAAATCCCCAAAAAATCAGAAAAAAATCGAAAAAAAATCGAAAAAAATTCCAAAAAAATCCCAAAAAATTGCCAAAAAATTCCCAAAAAATTCCCAAAAATTCCCCAAAAATTCCCAAAAATTCCTGGATTTCTGGACTGACCTGTGGCCTCGATGTACTGGATGCAGCGCTCGATGAAGACGGGGATGGGCCGTTCTGGGGTGACCACGCTGGCCAGGGGCACCCCGAAGTAGCTGCTCTCCCACGGAGCCTTGGACAGCGACGGGCGCGCCTTGGCCTTGGGCTTCTGGGGGAAAAATAATGGGAAATTCAGGGAAAAATCCGGGAAAAATCAGGGGGAAATTAGAGGGAAATGTGGGAAAATAAGGGGGAAAATTGGGGGAAAATCGGGGGAAATCCGGGAAAAATCAGGGGGAAATTACAGGGAAATATGGGAAAATAAGGGGGAAAATGGGGGAAAATCAGGGGAAAATCGGGGGAAAATTGGGGGAGAATCAGGAGGAAATTACAGGGAAAATCCTGGGAAAAATGAGAGAAAAATATGGGAAAACAAGGGGGAAAATTGGGGAAAAATCGGGGGAAAATTGGGGGAAATTCAGGGGGAAATCCGGGAAAAATCAGGGGGAAATTACAGGGAAATATGGGAAAATAAGGGGGAAAACTGGGGGCAAATCGGGGGAAAATTGGGGAAAATTGGGGAAAAATCGGGGGAAAATCGGGGGAAATCAGGGAAAAATCAGGGGAAATTACAGGGAAATACTGGGAAAAATGACAGAAAAATATGGGAAAACAAGGGGGAAAATCGGGGGAAAATCAGGGGAAAATGAGGAGAAAATCATGGAAAAATCATGGAAAAATGACAGAAAAATATGGGAAAACAAGGGGAAAATCGGAGGAAAATCGGGGGGAAATCGGGAAAAAATCAGGGGAAATTACAGGGAAAATCCTGGAAAAAATGACAGAAAAATATGGGAAAATAAGGGGGAAAATCGGGGATAAATCCTGGAAAAAATCACAGAAAAAGATGGGAAAACAAGGGGGAAAATCAGGGGAATAATCAGAAGAAAATCAGGAAAAAATCGGGAAAAAATCAGGGGGAAATTACAGGGAAAATTGGGAAAAAATGACAGAAAAATATGGGAAAACAAGGGGGAAAATCGGAGGAAAATCAGGGGGAATTCCAGGGAAAATCCTGGAAAAAATGACAGAAAAATATGGGAAAACAAGGGGGAAAAATCAGGGGAAAATTGGGGGAAAATCAGGGGAAAAATCAGGGGGAAATCCAGGGAAAATCCTGGAAAAAAATCACAGAAAAGTATGGGAAAACAAGGGGGAAAATCAGGGAAAATCGGGGAAAAATCAGGAAAAAATCAGGAAAAAATCAGGGGGAAATTCCAGGGAAAATCCGGGAAAAAATGAGAGAAAAAGATGGGAAAAATCGGGGGAAAATCAGGGAAAAATCCTGGAAAAAATCACAGAAAAATATGGGAAAACAAGGGGGAAAATCGGGGGAAAAAATCAGGGGAAAATCAGGGGAAAAATCAGGGGGAAATTCCAGGAAAAATCCTGGAAAAATGACAGAAAAATATGGGAAAACAAGGGGAGAAATCAGGGGAAAATCAGGGAAAATCATGGGGAAAATCGGGAAAAAATTAGGGGAAATTCAGGGGGAAATACGGGAAAAATCAGAGGGAAATTACGGGAAAATCCTGGGAAAAATGACAGAAAAATATGGGAAAATAAGGGGGAAAATCGGGGAAAATCGGGGGAAAATCAGGGGAAAATGAGGAGAAAATCATGGAAAAATCATGGAAAAATTACAGAAAAATAGGGGAAAACAAGGGGGAAAAATCGGGGGAAATTACAGGGAAAATCTTGGAAAAAATTACAGAAAAATATGGGGGAACAAGGGGGAAAATCAGGGGGAAAAATCAGGGGAAATTACAGGGAAAATGCTGGGGAAAATGAGAGAAAAATATGGGAGAACAAGGGGGAAAATGGGGGAAAAATTGGGAGAAAATTGGGAAAAATTGGGGGAAAAATCGGGAGAAAATCGGGAAAAAATCAGGGGGAAATTCCAGGGAAAATCCTGGGAAAAAACACAGAAAATATGGGAAAACAAGGGGGAAAATCAGGGGAAAAATCAGGAGAAAATCGAGAAAAAATTGGAAAAAATCAGGGGGAAATTCCAGGGGAAATCCTGGAAAAAATCACAAAAAAAAATAGGGAAAATCAGGGGGAAAAATCAGGGGAAATTACAGGGAAAATCCTGGAAAAAATCACAGAAAAATATGGAAGAACAAGGGGGAAAATCAGGGGAAAAATCATGGAAAAATCATGGAAAATTCTGGGAAAACAACAGGAAAATCCCAGGAAAATCATGAGAAAACAATGGGGAAACCACAGGAAATCCCAGAAATTTCTGGGAAAATCCCAGGAAATCCTGGAAATTCCAGGGAAAACAGCGGGAAAATCACAGAAATTCCCTGAAAATCCCAGGATAATCCCAGAAAAAATGAGGAAATCCTGGGAAAAATCTGGGAAAATGGCCAAAAATCCCAAGAAAACAGCGGGAAAAACTCTGGCACCACCTTGGTTGGTTCTCCTGAGGTTCCTGAGATGTTCCTCCTGCTGAGATCCTCCACTGACCAACACCTGACCAAACACTGACCACTGAGATGACCACAAGGACATCCCACCACCTCATAACACCTCCAATCCCCACCTTGGTTGGTCCTCCTTAAGCTCCTGAGATGTTCCTCACCCTGAGATCCTTCACTGACCAACATCTGACCAAAACCAGACCACTGACATGACCACAAGGACACCCCACCACCCATAACCCCTCCTCCAACCCCCACCTTGGTGGTCCTCCTGAGGCTCCTCAGGATGTTCCTCCTGCGCGGATCCTCTCCGTCTCCGGCCTCGTAGGCCATGCCCGCGTTGTCCCCTTTGTATCCGCCCTGCCCTCCCGGCTCCCTCGTCCTTCTTCCTGCCGGGTCCCAGCTCGTCGTCGCTGCCGACGCTCAGCCCGGCCGGTACCCGGCGAAGCGCCCGAGCCGCGCGCACCGCGCCCGGTACAGCGCCGGCTTGGCCACGCCCGGCGCCTTCCGGCCGCGCTCCAAGGAGCTCGTGTCCATCTCGCTGTCCGAGCCGTTGCCGCTGCCGTTGGACGTGGCCTTGTTGATGTTCCTCACCGTGATGATCTTGCCCTGGGTGCTGTCGTGAGGAACCGAGTAGATGTTCTCCTCCTCGTTGCGCGGTTTCACCACGGCGTCCATGGGCTCGGCGTAGTCCGAAGGGTCGAAGCAATCCGGCGGTAACCAGGTGGAGGAGGACACCGAGCGCCGCTGGACGTCGCGGTGGCTTTGCTCCAGGTAGCCGAGGTCGCCCTTGATGTCGAAGTGAACCGGCGGTTTGGGTTTGACCGGCGGCGGGATCTTGGTGGGTTTTCCGTCGAACGTCCCCACCACCGAGATGAAGCTCAGGCCGTCGTTGCCTTCCAGCTCCATGGACAGCTTGGAGTGGTCCTTGGGCAAGGTGGCCACGGGAGGTTCCTCGCGGAAGGGGCTGTAGCCGGGCAGAGGTTCGGGTCCTCCTCGGAGTCGGGCAGGTTGGAGTTGCAGAGCGGAGATCCGGCGCGCGGCGAGTTGAAGACGTCCTCGCCGGTGCTGCACGCCTCGGCGGCGTTGTCGTACATGTGGGTGGCCTCCACGATGTTCTTCTTGTCCAAAGCGTCCTTGAAGAAAAGGTTGGAAGACCTCCAGCTTGGTTTGGGGCTGCCCGCACGGCAAAGCGGCGAACCTGGCCTCGATCTCCTGCGCGATCTCCTCGCCTTCGGCCAGCTGCTCGCGGCTCACGTCGTTGTCCAGGAGATCGGCCTGGCCGTCGGCCAAAGCCACCAACTGCACGGGGACGATGTCCTGAACGTCGGCCAAGAAGGCGCGCAAGGTGGCCAAGGACGCTTTGCGCTTGGCGGCGTAGAAGACGATGTAGCCGTGAACCAGCCGGCTCTTCCTCAAGCCGAACGACGCGTGGTAGGACAGCAAAGACAGCTCCACCTTCCTCCGCTGGGATCCACCGCCGCCTCCAGCAGCACCGCGGCGCCGCCGCCCGGCGCCGGCCGGCACGGCTGAGCCTGAAGGATGGGCAGCAGAACCTCGTCGGCGCTCACCGGGTCGCCGCACATCAAGCACATCACCACGCGGAGATCGGCGCCGTCCGACGCGTCCTTCAAGCCCGGCGTGGAGCCCACCACCAGGTTGAGGTTGCGTTTGGCGTCCAACAGACCCTTGAGGACTTGGCCGATCTGCTTCTCGTTGATGTTGCGGCCGTAACCGATGCCGGCCGACGCCGGGTCCAGGAAGACGCACTGCAGCTTGCTGGCGATCTGCTGGCCCTGCTGGATCAAGCTCTGCAAGGTCTCGCCGCCGGCGTCGCCGCCGCCGCGTTTGTTGACCAAGATGAGCGTCAAGGGCAGCTGGGCCAGGTGGCCGTCGCGGCGCCCCACGGTGGACTCGCGGCTCTTCTCGATGCTCTCCACCACGTAGGACAAGGACTCCTTGGAGTTGTAGAGGCAAAGGCAACCGTGAGGTTGGAAGGTCGGCGTTTGGAAGGCGTTGACCGGCAGGCGGACGTTGCCCTCGATGGGCCTCAAGGCCAGCTCGTACATCTTGCCCTCGATGACGTACTTGTCGTCGTTGGTGCAGAGCGCCCGGATCTCGTTGGCCAGCTCTCGGGCCAAGCCGTCCTTGCCCAGGATGACCAAGTTGATGCGGTCGATGTTGGAGTCCAGCGCGGGGTTGTTGCGGTGGTGCCGGATGAAGCGCGAGCCCAGCAGCTGCTCCACGCGCGCGTCCACGCAGGCGGCGCAGCTGGGACACGTCTCCTTGGTGGGGTGGTAGACGAAGTGGATGTGCTTGAGGATGAGGGCGTCGCGCTCGGCCCTGCAGCTTCTGCAGAGCTTTGAACCTCTGCTCCTCGCCCAGGACCTCTTGGATGACGCCCATCTTCTCCTTGCTCGGTTTGGCGTCCAACTCCAGCTCGTAGAAGAGCTCCGAGTACTCCAGGAGCAGCTCCTGGAAGTCCTCCTTGGCTTTGTCGATCAGCTGCTTCTGGTGTTTGCCGTAGATGTCCATGTAGACGGACTCCTCCAACCACAGGTAGAAGTCCTCGTTCATGATGAAGCTCCTGGCCTCCTCCCAGGGTTTGCCGGGCGTGACGAAGGGAGAGGTCTCCAGGTTCTCGCGGAACGCCCTCCTCATCTCGGCGCGCTTCCGCTCGTTGCGGAGCTTCTCCAGGTGGGCCTCGTAGAGCTGCTCGGCCGCCGGCGTCTCCAGCAGGTCGAAGGGGATGCGCTCGTTGTCCACGTTGTCCACGTGGCTGGTGGCATCCCAGGGAGTCTCCTCCAGCACCACGAACCACTTGAGAAAATCGGGCTTGGCCTCCAGAAGCTTCTCGGCCTTGGCGCGGCTCAAGTGGTCGATCTCGTCCAGGTCCGGCACGAGGGCGTCCAAGGCTTGGGGCAGCAGGGCCAGGTAGACCTTGCGGCGCCGCTCGATGTGCTCCTGCTTGAGACGTTGGACGTGCTGCAGGAAGAGCTTCTTGGCCTTCTGGGTGCCCTCCAAGTAGACGTAGTCTTGGTACTCGGGCGCCGTCTGCATCTTGCGGCTGACGTTGGGCCAAAGCTCGTGGTGGCTCTTGACGATGCGGCTGACGAGCCACTCGTACTTGTCCTTGGCGGCGGCGATCTGCTGGCTCTGCTGCTTGAGGGCCTCGAAGTAGGGGATGATCTTGGCCTTGCCTCTACTCTTGTCCACCAGCTGCACCAAGGTGCTGAAGGCCAGGTCGACGTTGACGTTGGAACGCGCCGAGGTCTCCACCACCTGCAGGTTCTTCTTGCCCAGCGCGAAGGCGTGGGCGTCGCGGATGTAACGCTCCACGCCCTCGTCGCATTTGGTCAACACCACCACCACGGGTTTCTTGGTCTTGGCCAGTTGGTTGTAGAGGTTGGAGACGAATTTGAGCTGCTCGTCGAAGTTGCGGTTCATGCCGCGGCTGACGTCGACGCACAGCAAGAAGCCGTCCACCGGCAGCTTGCCGTCGGGCATCTGCTTCTGCTCGAAGTCCTGCTCCAACCCCAGCTGGTCGGTGCAGAAGTACATGAGCTTCTCGGCCGACGCCAGCTTGGTGGCCGCCGCTCGTTTGATGTAAGGCTGCAACGCCGTGCTCCGGTGAGGTTGGAAGGTCTGGTCGTCGATGAACTCCGTCTGCTCCACCACGTGGATCCTGCACTCCACGCACTCCTCCAAAGCTCGGGCCACCTCTCCCCAGTAGAGGAAGTGGTCATTGTTGACCACCCTTCCTCCAAAGTCACTGGTGCTGAGCACCGAGGTGTGGTCCAAGTGGAAGTCGTCGGCGCTGGGTCGGACGAATCGGTTGCAAAGGCAAGATTTGCCGACGCCGCACTGACCCTTCTCCTTCTCGGTGCCGGACAGTCCCACCACGCTGACGTTGTAGGTGGGCGTGCGGCCATCTTGCTTGCGGGCCATCATCATGGTCGGAGCATGGTGGTGGCCCTGGCGCGGCGCGGGGGACGGGATCAGGGCAGGGGCGGGGGCGCCATGGCCGCGGCGCCGGGGACGCTTCAGGAGCTGGAGGGCGTCGGAGCGCGGCGGCCGACCAGGGGTCCTGGGGAGAGACAGAGGAGATGGGGTCAGGGGTGGTGGAGAGGCTTGGGAAGGGGGAAATGGGGGCTCCAGACATGGACATGAGGTCTACGTCATGGTGGACATGAGGTCCACAGTGTGGTGGACATGAGGTCTACAGCATGGTGGACATGAGGTCTACAGCGTGGTGGACATGAGGTCTACAGTGTGGTGGACATGAGGTCTACAGCATGGTGGACATGAGGTCTACAGTGTGGTGGACATGAGGTCTACGGCATGGTGGACATGAGGTCTACAGCATGGTGGACATGAGGTCTACAGTGTGGTGGACATGAGGTCTACGGCATGGTGGACATGAGGTCTACGGCATGGTGGACATGAGGTCTACGGCATGGTGGACATGAGGTCTACAGCATGGTGGACATGAGGTCTACAGCATGGTGGACATGAGGTCTACAGCATGGTGGACATGAGGTCTACGTCATGATGGACACGATTTCTACATCATGATGGAGCCCAAGTGTTCCACCCGACCCAAAGGTCACCATGGTGGAAATGGCTTCTCCACCCAAACAAGGGGCACCATGGTGGACACAAGTTCTCCACCCAACCATGATTCTCCACCCAAGCGAGGGTCACCATGATGGACACAACTTCTCCACCCAACCATGATGGACACAAGGGTCACCATGATGGACCCAACTTCTCCACCCAACTGAGGGGCACCAAGACGGACACAACTTCTCCACCCAACCATGATGGACACAACTTCTACCATCATGACAGATCCAACTCTTCCACCAACCAAAGTCACTGTGGTGGACACAAATTTACACCAAACCAAGGGGCACCATGGTGGACACAAGTTCTCCACCCACCTGAGGGTCACCATGATGGACACAACTTCTCCACCCAGTTGAGGGTCACCATGATGGACACAACTTCTACATCATGATGGACACAAATCTTACACCCAACCAAAAGTCACCATGATGGACACAAGTTCTCCACCAACTGAGGGGCACCAAGATGGACATAACTTCTCCACCCAACCATGATGGACACAATTCCTCCATGCAACCAAGGGTCACCATGATGGAAATGGTTTCTCCACCCAACTGGATGGTCATCGTGGTGGACACGAGCTGCATGTCATGATGGACGCAATTTCCACATCATGATGGACCCAGCTCTTCCACCCGACCAAAATCACCGTGGTGGACACAAATCTTACACCAAACTGAGGGGCACCATGGTGGACACAAGTTCTCCACCCAACCATGGTGGACACAACTTCTCCATCCAACTGAGGGGCACCAAGATGGACACAACTTCTACATCATGATGGACCCAGCTCTTCCACTCAACCAAAGGTCACCATGGTGGACACAAATCTTACACCAAACTGAGGGTCATCATGGTGAACACAACTTCTCCACCCAACCATCGGTGGACACAATTCCTCCACCCAACCAAGGGTCACCATGATGGAAATGGTTTCTCCACCAACTGGATGGTCCATCGTGGTGGACACGATTTCTGCGTCAAGATGGACCCAAATGTTCCACCCGACCAAAGGTCTCCATGGTGGACACAAATTTACGCCCAACTGAGGGGGCACCATGGTGGGACACAACTCCTCCACCCAACCAAGGGTCACCATGATGGAAATGGCTTCTCCACCAAACCAAAGTTCACCATGGTGGACACAACTCATCCACCCAACTGAGGGGCACCATGATGGACACAACTCATCCATCTGACCAAAGGTCACCATGGTGGACACAAATCTTACACCAAACTGAGGGGCACCATGGTGGACACAACTTCTCCACCCAACCATGATGGACACAAGTCCTTCATCCAACCACAAGTCATTATGGTGGACACAACTTTTCCACCATGATGGACACAATTCCTCCATCCAACTGAGGGGCACCAAGATGGACACAAGTTCTTCACCCAACCATGATGGACACAATTCCTTCATCCAACCATGGGTCACCATGATGGAAATGGCTTCTCCACCCAACCGGATGGTCATCTTGGTGGACATGAGTTCTCCACCATGATGGACCCAACTGCTCCACCATGATGGACACAACTTCTTCACCCAACCATGATGGACACAAGTCCTTCATCCAACCAAGGTCGCCATGATGGACCCAACTTCTCCACCACGATGGACACAACTCCTTCATCCAACCAAAGGTCACCATGATGGACACAACTTCTCCACCATGATGGTTCCAACTTCTCCACCCAACCAAGGGTCACCATGATGGACACAGCTTCTCCACCATGATGGACACAACTTCTCCACCATGATGGACACAACTTCTCCACCATGATGGACACAGCTTCTCCACCATGATAGACACAGCTTCTCCACCATGATGGACACAACTTCTCCACCATGATGGACACAATTTCTCCACCCAACCAAGGGTCACCATGGTGGAAATGGCTTCTCCACCCAACCGAAGACCTGCCATGATGGATCCAACTGCTCCACCCAACCAAAGGTCACCATGATGGACCCAGCTTCTCCACCATGATGGACTCAACTTTTCCACCATGATGGATCCGACTCCTCCATCCAACCAAGGGTCACCATGATGACCCAACTTCTCCACCATGATGGACACAAGTTCTCCACCATGATGGACACAAACTATTCCACCATGATGGACACAACTTCTCCACCATGATGGACCCAACTTCTCCACCATGATGGACCCAACTTCTCCACCATGATGGACACAACTATTCCACCATGATGGACACAACTTCTCCACCATGATGGACCCAACTTCTCCACCATGATGGACCCAACTTCTCCACCATGATGGACCCAACTTCTCCACCCAACTTCTCCACCATGATGGAACCAACTCCTTAATCCAACCAAAGATCCACCATGATGGACTCAACTTCTCCACCATGATGGTTCCAACTTCTCCACCATGATGGACCCAACTTCTCCACCATGATGGACCCAACTTCTCCACCCAACCGAGGGTCACCACATGGACACAGCTTCATTTTCCCTGGATTTCTCTGACTCACCAGTTCTTGATTGACCCCAAAAATTCCCTAAAAATCCAAAAGAACTCTGAAAAAAACCCAAAATTCCCCCAAAATTCCCAAAATTCCTGCGGAGTCCTCACCCAGGAGCTGCAAATTCCAACTTCAAACACCCAAAAATTCCCGATTTTTCCCAGAATTCCCAAATTTTTTACCCTGGAATTCGGCTGACTCAGCACCCTCCTGATTGATTACAAAAAATCCCAAAAAACCCCCAAAAATTCCTGAAAAATCCCCAAAATTTCCAAAATTCCTGTGGAATCCTCACCCAGATCAGTCCCAGAGCTGCAAATTCCAACTTTAAAACACCCCAAAATTCCCGATTTTCCCCAGAATTCCCAATTTTTCCCCTGGAATTCGCTGACTCAGCACCTCCTGATCAATCCCAAAAAATCCCCAAAAAACCAAAAAAACTCCCAAAAATTTCCTAAAAATCCCCAAAATTCCTGTGCAATCCTCACCCAGATTAGTCCCAGAGTGGGAAATTTAGACTTTAAGCACCCAAAAATTCCCGATTTTCCCCAGAATTCCCAAATTTTTTTTACCCTGAATTTGCTGACTCAGCACCTCCTGATCAATCCCAAAAAATCCCCAAAATTCCCAAAAATTTCCTAAAAATCCCCAAAATTCCTGTGGAATCCTCACCCAGACCAGTCCCAGAGCTGCAAATTCCAACTTTAAACACCCAAAATTCCCAATTTTCCCCAGAATTCCCAAATTTTCCTGGAATTCCCTGACTCAGCACCTCCTGATCAATCCCAAAAAATCCCAAAAAAAACAAAAAACTCCCAAAAATTTCCTAAAAATCCCCAAAATTCCTGTGCAATCCTCACCCAGGAGCTGGAAATTCCAACTTTAAACACTCAGAATTCCCAATTTTCCCCAGAATTCCCAAATTTTCCTGGAATTCGCTGACTCAGCACCTCCTGATTGATTACAAAAAATCCCAAAAAACCCCAAAAATTCCTGAAAAATCCCCAAAATTTCCCAAAATTCCTGTGGAATCCTCACCCAGATCAGTCCAGAGTGGGAAATTTAGACTTTAAGCACCCAAAAATTCCCGATTTTCCCCAGAATTCCCAATTTTTTCTCCTGGAATTTGCTGACTCAGCAGTTCCTGATTAACCCCAAAAATCCCTAAAAAATCCCAAAAATTCCTGAAAAAAATCCCAAAAATCCCCAAAATTCCTGTGGAATCCTCACCCAGATCAGTCCCAGAGCTGGAAATTCCAACTTTAAACACTCAAAATTCCCAATTTTCCCCAGAATTCCCCAAATTTTCCTGGAATTCGCTGACTCAGCGCCTCCTGATTAATCAAAAAAAATCCCAAAAATTCCCCCCAAAAATCCCAAAATTCTTAAAAATTCCCCAAAATTTCCTGTGGAATCCTCACCCAGATCAGTCCCAGAGTGGGAAATTTTGACTTTAAGCACCCAAAAATTCCCAATTTTTCCCAGAATTCCCAATATTTTTTTCCTGGAATTCGCTGACTCAGCACTTCCTGATTGACCCCAAAAATCCCTAAAAAACCAAAAAAATCCCCAAAAATCCCCAAAATTTCCCAAAATTCCTGTGGAATCCTCACCCAGATCAGTCCCAGAGCTGGAAATTCCAACTTTAAACACCCAAAAATTCCCGATTTTCCCCAGAATTCCCAATTTTTCCCCTGGAATTCCCTGACTCAGCACCTCCTGATTAATCAAAAAAATCCCAAAAATTCCCCCCAAAAATCCAAAATTCTTAAAAATTCCCCAAAATTCCTGTGGAATCCTCACCCAGGAGCTGGAAATTCCAACTTTAAACACCCAAAATTCCCGATTTTCCCCAGAATTCCCAAATTTTCCTGGAATTCCCTGACTCAGCACTTCCTGCCAGACTCCAAAGTCCAAAATCCGTCGGAGCCGCTCCTTTCATTCCCAAAAAAAACCACGGAAAAGGCAGAAAAAATCGGGAATTTTCCACTTTTTTCCCCCAAAAAATCTCCTCAAAAAACCCCCAAAAAATTCCCAAAATTCCCAAAAAAAAAAAAGGAATTTTTTTTTTTTTTTTTTTTGCCCCAAAATTTGAATTTTTTTGGAGGGGAACGACCTCGAGGTCAAAGCTCTGCTGGAATTTTTATGGAATTTTTTTCTTCCTGATCTGAAAATTCCAAAGGGAAATTTGGGATTTTGGGGGGTTGGGATTGCTGGAGTTGGGAATTCCCAAATTTTGGGGTTTTTTTGGGAATGTTGATCCCAAATTTTGGGGGTTTTTTGGGATTGTTTTCCCCAATTTTTGGGATTTTTTGGGATTTTTCCTCAATATTTTTCCCAAATTTTGGGGTTTTTTGGGAATGTTGATCCCAAATTTTGGGGTGTCCTGGAGCTGCCATTCACAAATTTTGGCTTTTTTTGGGATGTTTTTCCCAAATTTTGGGATTTTTTTTGACACTTTTCACAAATTTTGGGATTTTTGGGATTGTTGATCCCAAATTTTGGGGTGTCCTGGAGCTGAAAATCCCAAATTTTGGTATTTTTGGGAATGTTGGTCCAAATTTTTGAGATTTTTGGGATGTTTTTCCCAAATTTTGGGGGATTTTGGGGATCTATTTCCCAATTTTTTGGATTTTCTGGAACATTTTTCCCCAAATTTTGGGATTTTTTTGGGATCCTTTTCCCAAATTTTGGGATTTTTTGGGATATTTTTCCCAATTTTGGGGATTTTTTGGGATGTTTTCCCAATTTTTAGGATTTCCTAGAGCTGCACTTCCCAAAGTTTGGGATTTTTGGGATGGTTTTTCCCAATTTTTGGGGTTTCTGGGATTTTTTCCCACATTCCTGGAGGAGAAATCCCCAAATTTGGGATGGAAATGACAAATCTGGGAGGGAAAAATGAAAATTTGGCCCCAAAAATGCAAGAAAATCCAAACCCAAAAATCCCAAGAAAATCCCACAAAAATCCTAAAAAAATCCCAAGAAAAATTCTCCCAAAAAATCCCAAAAAATTCCCTAAAATCCCAGAAAATCCCCCAAAAAATAAAATTAAAAAAATTCGAAATAAATCCCAAAAAAAGGCCAAAAATATCCCCCAAAAATCCAAAATAATTTTTTTAAATCCCCCCAAAATTAAAGAAAAAAGTTTAAAAATCCTAAAAAACCCCAAATGCCAAAAATATTCAAAAATATCCAAAAATCATCAAAAAAATTCCAAAGAAATCTCCCCAGAAACCCAAAAATTTTCCCCCCAAAAATCCCCCCAAAACCAAAAAACCAAAAAAGTAAAAAAAACCCCCCAAAATTCACAAAATATCCCAAAAAAATCCCCCCCAAAAAATCCCAAAAATTCGGAAAAAAATCCCAAGCCCCCCCAAAAAAAGCCCCAAAAATCTCCCAAAAAATTCCCCAAAAATCCCAAGAAAATCCAAAACAATCCCAAGAAAATCCTAAAAAAAATCCCAAATAAATCCCAAAAAATCCCTAAAAAAACACCACAAAATCTCCATAACAATCCCAGGAAAATCCCCCCAAAAATCCCCCCCAAAATTCCAAGAATATCCAAAATAAAATTTTTTTAAAACCCAAAAAAATCCCAAAAAAATCCCTAAAAATTCCCTAAAAATTCCTAAAAAAATCCTAAAAAAATCCCACATAAATCCTAAAAAAATCCCAAAAAAATCCTAAAAAAATTCCCCAAATAAATCCCAAAAAACCCCAAAAAATCCCAAATTTTCAGGGAATGGCAACTCTGGGAAAAAGGGGGAATTTGGGGGGGTCTTTGGGGGGTCTTGGGGCAGCCAGAAAATCCCAAATGATCCCAAAAAATGGGGGAAAAATGAGGAAAAATGGGAAAAACTCCAAGGAAAATTGGAATTTTGGGGAGGGGGATTTGAGGGGAGACCCCAAAATTTGGGGAGGGGGGAATTGAGGAATTTGGGGAGGGGGAGTCCCCAAATTTGGGGAGGGAGATTTGAGGGGGGAACCCCAAATTTGAGGAATTTGAGGAGGGGGATTTGAGGGGTGAGACCCCAAATTTGGGGAGGGGGATTTGAGGAATTTGGGGAGGGGGATTTGAGGGGGAAGACCCCAAATTTGGGGAGGGGGGAGCCCCAGTTTCGGGAGGGAGATTTGATGGGGAGACCCCCCAAATTTGGGGAGAGGGAGGGATTTGAGGAATTTGGGGAGGGGGATTTGAGGGGGAAGACCCCAAATTTGGGGGGCCTTAAAGGGGAGACCACCCCCAAATTGAGGGGGGAGATCCCTCCCCAAATTTGGGCTCCCTTCTAAGCCCCCCCCCCCCCAAATTGGGAGTGGTATCACCCCAAATTGGGGGTGGTCTCCCCCCAAAATTGAGGGTGGTCTGGCCCCCAAATTAGGGGTGGTCTCCCCTAAATCCCCCCCAAATTTGGGGATGGTCTCCCCCAAGTCCTCTCAATTTTGGGGGTGGTCTCCCCTCAGAATCCCCCCCAATTTGGGGGTGCTCTCCCCTTCAAATCCCCCCCAAATTGGGGGTGGTATCACCCGCAAATTAGGGTTGGTCTCACCCCCAAATTGGGGGGGGGTCTCCCCCTTTAAACCCCCCTAAATTGGGGGTGGTCTCCCTTCTAAGCCCCCCAAATTTGGGGGTAGTCTCCCCTCAGAATCCCCCCCAAATTGGGGGTGGTCTTCCCTAAAACCCCCCCTAAATTGGGGGTGGTCTCTCCCCTAAATTGAGGGAGGTTTCCCCTCTAAGCCCCCCAAATTGGGGATGGTCTGGCCTCAGATTCCCCCATAAATTGGGAGGGGTCTCCCCTCAGAATCCCCCCAAATTGGGGAGGTCTCCCTTCCAAATCCTCCCCAAAGTGGGGGATGGTCTTCCCTAAATCCCCCCTAAATTGGGGGTGGTCTCTCTCCTAAATTCCCCCTAAATTGGGGGGTGGTATCACCCCAAAATTGAGAGTGGTCTCGCCCCTAAATTGGGGGTGGTTTTCCCTTCTAAGCCCCCCCCAAATTGGGGATGGTCTGGCCTCAGAATCCCCCGTAAATTGGGGGGGGGGTCTCCTCTCTAAGACCCCCAAATTGGGGGCTGGTATCACCCCAAAATTGGGGGGTGGTCTCCCCTCAGAATCCCCCCCAAATTGGGGGTGGTCTTCCCTAAATCCCCCCTAAATTGGGGGTGGTTTCCCCTCTAAGCCCCCCCAAATTGGGGATGGTCTGCCCTTAGAATCCTCCATAAATTGGGGGGGGTCTGCCCTCAGAATCCCCCCAAATTGGGTAGGTCTCCCCTCCAAATCCTCCCCAAATTGGAGGGGTCTCCCCTCTACGACCCCCAAATTGGGGCTGGTATCACCCCAAAATTGGAGGTGGTTTCTCCTCCAAATAAGGGGTGGTCCTCCCCTCAGAATCCCCCCCAATTTGGGGGTGGTCTCCCCCAAGTCCTTCCAAAATTTGGGATGGTCTCCCCTCTAATCACCCCCAAACTGGGGATGGTCTCTCTCCCAAACCCCCCGTAATTGGGGGTGGTATAACCCCAAATTGGGGGTGGTCTCCCCTCAGAATTCCCCGAAAATGTGGGGTGGTCTCCCCCGAATCCTCGCAATTTTGGGGGTGGTTTCCCCCCCAAATTGAGGGTGGTCTCCCCTCAGAATCCCCCCCACATTACGGTTGGGCTCCCCTCCAAATTGGGAGTGCTATCACCCCCAAATTGGGGGTGGTCTCCCCCCCCCAAGCACCCCCCCCCCCCCAAATTTTGGGGTCCCCCCTCTCCCCTCCCAGTGGTCTCTCCCTTCACAGCCCCCCATGAATGGCGGCGGAACCATTGAGAACGAACGGATGGGGGGGGGGGATGGGGGTCTCATGCCCCCCCTTCCCCCCACGGGGGGTGGTCTCTCCCGGGCCCCCCTCACGGGGCCGTTTCCCCCCCCCCCCCCCCCCCGCGGGGACCATGGCCGGCCCGGCTGGCGCGCGGCGGGCGGGGGTGGGGCGGCCCATTGTTCTTCTGGGGGGGGGGAGGTGGTGGTGGGGGGGGTTTTTCCAAAGAGAAAAAAGGCGGCGATGGTGGCGCTGAGAATGAAGGAGGAGGAAAAGGATTTCCTTCTTACCGGAGAAACAGAGGCGGCGGCGACGGCATCGGGCCGGGCCGGGGGGCGGCGGGAGGCGGCGGCAGCGCCATGTCCCGCGCTCTCGGGGCGGCGGCGGCGGGCGGGCGAGGGCGGCGGGGGCCGCCGGGGCGGGCTCGGCCTGTAATGGCGGCGGCGCCTTCCTCCTCCTCTAACCCCCCCCCCCCCCCCACCCCTCAGCCCTCAGCCGCCTCCTCCTCCTCCTCCTCCTCCCTCTCTCCGCCTCCGCCTTCACGATCACGGAGAGGGGGGGGGAGGAATGGCGGGAGCGCGTGCGCGGCGGGAGGGGAGGGGGCGGCACCGTGAGGGGAGCGGCGGGAGCGGCGGGAGGGGCGGGGCTAAATGAAGGGGCGGGGTTAAGGGGCGGGCCTTGGAGGACAGCACCGGGAATTTAGGAGGGGGGTAACCAGGAATTTTTATGGGGAAAAGGGGGAATTTTATAGGAAAAAATGGGAATTTCATAGGGAAAAACTGGGATTTTTGACGGGGAAAAACGGGAATTGTGAGGAAGGAAGGAAGCAAAGACCGGAGGGAATTTTGGGGTGGGGGGATGCAATGGGAGGGGCCAGAAGAGCGGGATAATGAGGGAGTGGGGCGTGGTTTAGGGCGTGGCCTGGAGGGGCGAGGGGCGCGGAATTTGGGGATGAGGGCGAAAACCGGGATATGGAGGGGGGTGAGAGGAAATTTGGGGAGGGGGAGCGAGAAAAGGGGGGCGTGACTAAGAGCGGTGTGGGCGGGGCTTGACCTCTGAGATGGGGACAATTTGGGGAGGGGGCTACAAATCTCCCTCAGATCGCCCTCATTCATTCCCGGCGCAGGAATTTGGGGAAGGGGCTCTGAGAAATTTGGGGAGGGGGGCGGGAATTTGAGGGAGGGGCGGGAAACGTGAGGGGGAAAGGGCGGGAACGGGAGGTGCCGCGCATGCGCAGTGCGGGCGGCACCGGGGCGCCCCCTGTTGGAAGCGGGAAGCGGCGGGGCCTGGCTCTGAGGTGGGGGGGGGGCGGAATCGGGAACGGAATCGGAGCCGGGATCAGAACCGGGATCAGAACCGGAATCGGAACCGGAATCGGAACCGGGGGCAGCCTCGGGCCGGTACCGCCATGGTGAGAAGCCCTGAGGGCACCGGACAACCGGAGGGGGAGAGCGGGAACGGGAAAGGGGAAGGACCCGGGGGGGGCCTCGGGCCTGGAGCGCCGTGAGGGGAGGGGAGGGGGGGAACGGGAGATTCTGAGGGGGCGTTTTAATTATTTTGGGGTTTTTATGAGGAGATTTTGGGATTTTTCCACAATTTAAGGTCATTTTGAGGAGGATTCTGAGGAATTCTGAGGCAAGTTTAATTTTTTTTGAGATGTTATGAGGAGATTTTGGGGTGTTTTGGGTTTTTTTCCAATTTAGGGTCATTTTCGAGGGGGATCTAGAGAATTTCTGAGGGGTTTTTAATTATTTTGGGGGTTTTATGAGGGAACTTTGAGATGTTTTGGGCTTTTTTTCCCAACTTAGGGTCAATTGAAGGGAGACTTCGAGGGGTTCTGAGGGGTTTTTAGTTATTTTGTGTTTTTATGAGGAGATTTCTGGCTGTTTTGGTATTTTTCCCACTTTAGGGTAATTTGAAGGGGATTTTGAGGAGTTCTGAGGGGGAGCTTAATTATTTTTAGGTTTCTATGAGGATATTTTGGGGTTTTTCCCAATTTAGGATCATTTTGAGAGGTTCTGAGGGGAAGTTTAATTATTTTGGGGTTTTTATGAGGAGATTTTGAGGGTTTTCCCAATTTAGGGTCATTTAGAGGGAGATTTTGAGGGGTTCTGAGGGGTTTTTAATTATTTTCGGATTTTTATGAGGAGATTTTGGGGTGTTTGAGGTTTTTTTCCAATTTAGGACCATTTTGAGGGGGTTCTGAGGGGGGGGTTAAATATTTTTGGGATTTTATGAGGAGATTTGGGATTTTTCCACAGTTTCGGGTCATTTTGACAGGTTCTGAGGGGGAGTTTAATTATTTTTGTGTTTTTATGAGGAGATTTTGGGATGTTTTGGGGTTTTCTCCAATTTAGGGTCATTTTGAGGGAGATTCTGAGGAGTTCTGAGGGGGAGTTTAATTATTTTGGAGTTTTTATGAGGAGATTTTGGGGTGTTTGGTGTTTTTTCCCAATTTAGGGTCCTTTTTGAGGAGCTCTGAGGGAGAGTTGAATTATTTTGGGGATTTTATGACGAGGTTTTGGGAAGTTTTGTGGTTTTTTCCACTATTTAGGGTCATTTTGAGGGAGATTTTGAGGAGTTCTGAGGGGGGTTCTAATAATTTTTGGGATTTTATGAGGAGATTTTGGGGTTTTCGCCAATTTAGGGTCATTTTGAGGGGGATTTTGAGGAATTCTGAGGGAGAGTTGAGTTATTTTTGGTTTTTTTATGAGGAGATTTTGTTGTGTTTTGGGTTTTTTCCCAATTAGGGTCTTTTTGAGGGGGGTTCTGAGGGCGATTTTAATTATTTTTGAGTTTTTATGAGGAGATTTTGAGGTTTTTCCCAATTTAGGGTCGTTTTGAGGGGGATTTTGAGGAGTTCTGAGGAGGAGTTTAATTACTTTGGGGTTTTTATGAGCAGATTTGGGATTTTTCCACAATTTCGGGTCATTTTGACAGGTTCTGAGGGGAGTTTAATTATTTTTGTGTTTTTATGAGGTTTTTTGTGTTTTTTATGAGGAGATTTTGGGATGTTTTGGTTTTTTCTCCAATTTAGGGTCATTTTGAGGGGGGATTCTGAGGAGTTCTGAGGGGGAGTTTAATTATTTTCGGTTTTTATCAGGGGATTTGGGGTTTTTTTCCCAATTTAGGATCATTTTGAGAGGTTTCTGAGGGGAAGTTTAATTATTTGGGGGTTTTTATGAGGAGATTTTGAGGTTTTTCCCAATTTAGGGTCATTTTGAGGGGGGGGTTTAATTATTTTTGGGGTTTTATGAGGAGATTTTGGGGTGATTTGGGTTTTTTTATTCAATTTAGGGTCATTTAAAGGGAGATTTTGAGGAGTTCTGAGGGGTTTTTAATAATTTTGGGGGGTTTATGAGGGAACTTTGGGTTGCTTTTGGATTTATCTCCAATTTAGGGTCATTTTGAGGAGGATTTTGAGGAGTTCTGAAGGAGATTTTAATTATTTTGGAGTTTTTATGAGGAGATTTTGGGATTTTTCCACAATTTCAGGTCATTTTGACAGGTTCTGAGGGGGGTTTTTAATTATTTTTGGGTTTTTATGAGGGGATTTTGGGGCTTTTCCGAATTTAGAGTCCAGAACGGGGACTGGGAACCCTCCCATAATTAATGATAAAATCCTAATTTAAATTATTAAAAATGGGATTTTTAATTACAAAAATATCAAATTTTGAGGAAATAATTTTCCTGATTTCCCCCAAATTTTAACCCTCTAAAAATCCATTTTTTTCTGGAATTTCTGGGGAAAATCCGGGGCTGGCAACCCTCCCCAAATTAATGAAAAATTCGATTTTTTATGACAAAAAATTGGGATTTTAATTACCAAAAAAATCAAATTTTGGGGGAATCATTTTCCCGATTTCCCCCAATTTTAACCCCTGTAAAATTTATATTTTTTCTGCAATTTCTGGGGCAGATTCGCTTCATCCTGATCCAGAACCGGGACTGGGAACCCTCCCATAATTCATGAAAAAATTCAAATTTAAGTGAATAAAAAATTGGGATTTTTATGTCAATAAAATGGGAATTTTGGGGAAATAATTCTCCCGATTTCCCCCAAATTTTAACCCTATAAAAATTTAATTTTTTCTGGAATTTCTGGGGCAGATCGGGCTGGGAACCATTCCGAATTAATGAAAAAATCCGAATTTTAATGACAGAAAATCAGAATTTCAATACCAAAACAAATCAAATTTTGGGGGAATCATTTTCCCGATTTCCCCCAAATTTTAACCCTGTAAAATTTGAATTTTTTTCTGCAATTTCTGGGGCAGATTCGCTTCATCCTGATCCAGAACCGGAGGCGGCAAGACCCGCCTGGCCAAGTGGTACATGCAGTTTGATGATGATGAGAAGCAGAAACTCATCGAGGAGGTTCACGCCGTGGTCACCGTCAGGGACGCCAAACACACCAATTTCGTCGAGGTAAAAACACCAAAATCATCATTTTTTACCCCAAAATCATCATTTTCCACCTCAAAATCAAAATTTCCACCCCAAAATTATCATTTTTCACCCCAAAATTTTCCACCCCCCAAAATTATCATTTTTCACCCCAAAATCAAAATTTTCCACCGCAAAATTATCATTTTTCACCCCAAAATCAACATTTTCTACCTCAAAGTCATTATTTTTAACCCAAAATCACAAATTTTTTTACCCCGAAATCAAAATTTTCCACCTCAAAATCATCATTTTTTACCTTAAAATCCAAAATTTCCACAACCAAAATTGCCATTTTTTTCTCTCGTGATCACAAGTTATTGCCTACAAAATTGTCATTTTTTACCCCCAAAATCAAAATCTTTTATTCCCAAATTACATTTCTTACCCCAAAATCAATTTTTTTTATATCCCAAAACATCAATTTTTTACCCTAAAATCAAAATTTTTCCACCTCAAAAATCATCATTTTTAACCCCAAAATCACCGGGGTTCAGGGGGGAAAATGGGGGATTGGGGTTCATGGAGCTGTGGGGGGAGCTGGGCTCTGTCCCAGTCCCTCCCAGTAACTCCCAGTCCCTCCCAGTTTGTCCTAGTTCACTCTGGTCCATCCCAGTTACAATCCAGTCCCCTCCCAGTCCATCCCAGTTCATCCCAGTAACTCCCAGTTCCTCCCAGTTTGTCCCAGTTCATTCCAGTCCATCCCAGTCCATGCCAGTTCATTCCAGTCCCCTCCCAGTCCCTCCCAGTTCTTCCCAGTTTGTCCCAGTTCCCTCCATCCACTCCCAGTGGTTCCCAGTCCCTCCCAGTCCCTCCCAGTTTCCTCCCAGTAACTCCCAGTCCCCTCCCAGTCCATCCCAGTCCCTCCCAGTTTACCCCACACCCCTCCCAGTCCATCCCAGTCCCTCCCAGTTCCTCCCAGTTCCTCCCAGTCCATCCCAGTCCCTCCCAGTAACTCCCAGTTTCCCCAGTTCCGCAATTTCAAGATC
This sequence comes from Setophaga petechia, assembly GCA_024362935.1. Lineage (NCBI taxonomy): Eukaryota > Metazoa > Chordata > Aves > Passeriformes > Parulidae > Setophaga > Setophaga petechia. The sequence goes on from JANCRA010000455.1 coordinate 30,046, forward strand.
ATTTACCGTTGCTACGCCGGCCTCCAGTGCCCTCCCAGTCCCTCCCAGTCCCTCCCAGTTCCCTCCAGTTTATCCCAGTCCCTCCCAGTTCCCTCCCAGTCCCTCCCAGTTCCCTCCTACTCCCTCCCAGTGGTTTCCAGTGGTTCCCAGTTCCCTCCCAGTCCCTCCCAGTCCCTCCCAGTCCATCCCAGTCCCTCCCAGTAACTCCCAGTTTCCCCAGTTCCGCAATTTCAAGATCATTTACCGTCGCTATGCCGGCCTCCAGTGCCCTCCCAGTCCCTCCCAGTGCCCTCCAGTCCCTCCCAGTCCCTCCCAGTCCCTCCCAGTTTACCCCACATCCCTCCCAGTTCCTCTCAGTCCCTCCAGTCCATCCCAGTCCCTCCCAGTAACTCCCAGTCCATCCCAGTCCCTCCCAGTTTATCCCAGTCCCTCCCAGTAACTCCCAGTTTCCCCAGTTCCGCAATTTCAAGATCATTTACCGGCGCTACGCCGGCCTCTAGTGCCCTCCCAGTCCCTCCCAGTCCCTCCCAGTCCCTCCCAGTGCCCTCCCAGTTTACCCCACACCTCTCCCAGTTTTCCCTCCCAGTCCCCTCCCAGTCCCTCCCAGTGGTTTCCAGTGGTTCCCAGTCCCTCCCAGTTTACCCTACACCTCTGCCAGTCCCTCCCAGTTCCTCCCAGTCTCTCCCAGTTTATCCCAGTCCCTCCCAGCTTATCCCAGTCCCTCCCAGTTTACCCCACACCCCTCCCAGTCCCTCCCAGTCCCTCCCAGTATATCCCCAGTCCCTCCCAGTAACTCCCAGTCCCTCCCAGTTCCTCCCAGTCACTCCCAGTTTCCCCAGTTCCACAATTTCAAGATCATTTACCATCGCTACGCCGGCCTCCAGTGCCCTCCCAGTCCCTCCCAGTGCCCTCCCAGTCCCTCCCAGTGCCCTCCTAGTCCCTCCCAGTTCTCTCCCAGTTCCCTCCCAGTCCCTCCCAGTCCCTCCCAGTTTATCCCAGTCCCTCCCAGTCCCTCCCAGTAACTCCCAGTTCTCCAATTTCCAGATCATTTACCATCACTACACCAGACTCGGGTTTACCCCCAGTCCCCTCCCAGTCCCATCCCAGTTGTTCCCAGTCCCTCCCAGTAACTCCCAGTTCCCTTCCACACCTCTCCCAGTCCATCCCAGTCCCTCCCAGTTACCCCACACCCCTCCCAGTCCCTCCCAGTAACTCCCAGTTTCCCCAGTTCCGCAATTTCAAGATCATTTACCGTCGCTACGCCGGCCTCCAGTGCCCTCCCAGTCCCCCTCCCAGTGCCCTTTTCCTCCATCCCAGTTTGTCCCAGTCCCTCCAGTCCCTCCCAGTCTCTCCCAGTCCCTCCCAGTGGTTTCCAATGGTTCCCCAGTCCCACCCAGTTTACCCCACACCCCTCCCAGTCCCTCCCAGGTTCCCTCCCACTCCCTCCCAGTGGTTTCCAGTGGTTCCCAGTCCCTCCAGTTGCTCCCAGTCCCTCCCAGTTTATCCCAGTCCCACCCAGTAACTCCCAGTTTCCCCCAGTTCCCGCAATTTCCTGATCATTTACCATCGCTACACCAGCCTCCAGTGCCCTCCCAAGTCCCTCCCCACTTGCTCCCAGTCCATTTCCAGTGGTTCCCAGTCCCTCCCAGTCCCTCCCCAGTCCCATTCCCAGTCCCTCCCAGTTCTCTCCCAGTATATCCCAGTCCCTCCCAGTAACTCCCAGTTTCCCCAGTTCTGCAATTTCCAGATCATTTACCATCACTTACGCCGGCCTCCAGTGCCCCTCCCCAGTCCATCCCAGTCCCTCCCAGTTTACCCCACACCCCTCTCAGTCCCCTCCCAGTTCCTCCCTGTCCCTCCCAGTCCATCCCAGTTTGTCCCAGTCCATTCCCCAGTCCATCCCAGTCCTCCCAGTAACTCCCAGTTTCCCCCAGTTCCGCAATTTCCTGATCATTTACCAATCACTACGCCGGCCTCCGGTGCCCTCCCAGTCCCTCCCAGTTTATCCCAGTCCCTCCCAGTCCATCCCAGTTCTCTCCCAGTTCCCTCCCAGTCCCCTCCCAGTCCCTCCCAGTTTATCCCAGTCCCTCCCAGTCCCTCCCAGTAACTCCCAGTTTCCCCAGTTCCGCAATTTCAAGATCATTTACCGGCGCTACGCCGGCCTCTATTTCTGCATCTGCGTCGACGTCACCGACCACAACAACCTGGCCTACCTGGAGGCCATCCACAACTTCGTCGAGGTCAGCTAATTAACCCACTAATTACCCCCCTAATGAACCCCCCCGGGCCTTAATGAACCCCCCCGAGGTGTTAATTAAGGGTTGTTAATTAACGAATGCAGGTGCTCAATGAGTATTTCCACAACGTCTGCGAGCTCGACCTCGTCTTCAACTTCTACAAGGTGGGGAAGGGGTTAATGAGTGGAATTAATTAACGGAATTAATTAATTGGGGGGGGGTTTAATTAATTTGGGGGAGGGGCTTCACTAATTTGGGGAGGGGTTTCATTAATTTGGGGGAGGGGTTTTATTAATTTGGGGAGGGGGTCTTTGTTCATTTTGGGGGGTTTTGAGTGGGTTTGAAGGGGGTTAATTTGGGGAGGGGTTTGGAGGGGATTAATTAGAGGAGAGGTTAATTAATTTGGGGAGGGGTCTTAGAGGGGTTAATTAGTTTGGGGAGGGGTTTCACTAATTTGGGGAGGGGGGTCTTTGTTCATTCTGGGGGGGTTTTGAGTGGGTTTGGGGGGGTTAATTAATTTTGGGGAGGGGGATTTAATTAATTTGGGAAGGGATTTCATTAATTTGGGGAGGGGCTTCACTAATTTGGGGAGGGGATTTAATTAATTTGGGGAGGGATTTAATTAATTTTGGGGAAGGGATTTCATTAATTTGGGGAGGGGTCTTTGGCCAATTAGGGGGGGTCCTGGGGGGGTTTTGAGTGGTTTTGGGGGGATTTAATTAATTTGGGGAGGGGTTAATTAATTTAATTAATTTGGGGAGGGGTTAATTAATTAGGGGAGGGGTCCTGGAGGGGATTAATTAATTAGGGGAGGGGTCTTTGTTAATTTTGGGGGGTCCTGGGTGGGTTTTGAGTGGTTTTGGGGGACTCCTTATTAATTTTCAGGAGGTTTAATTAATTTGGGGAGGGGTCCTGAGAAGTTTAATTAATTTGGGGGGGTTTAATTAATTAGGGGAGGGGTCTTGGAGAGTTTTAATTAGTTAGGGGACGGGTCCAGGGGGGGTTTTGGGAGCTCTTTGTTAATTTTTGGTGGATTTCATTAATTAGGGGAGGGGTCCTGGAAGGGATTAATTAATTTTGGGGAGGGGTTCATTAATTAGGGGTGATTTAGGGGATTTTGGGGTGGATTTTGGGATAAATTTGGGATTGTTTTGGCTGATTTTGGGCTGGATTTTTGCCGATTTTTGCCAAAATTTTGATTTTTTGGGATTTTAGGTGTTCACAGAGATGTTCCTGCCTGGGCTTTGGGCTGATTTTGGGTCATTTGGGGTCATTTTTAGCCATTTTTGGGCCATTTTTGTCCAATTTTTGTCGATTTTTTTTGCCGATTTTTCCCGATTTTGCCCAAATTTTGCCCAAATTTTGCCTAAATTTCCCTTTTTTTTCCCCATTTTCAGGTGCACAACGGTGGTGGACGAGATGTTCTTGGCAGGGGTTTGAGTTTTGGGCTGATTTGGGTCATTTTTAGTCATTTTTAGTCATTTTTGTCCAATTTTTGCCGATTTTTTTTTGCCGATTTTTGCTGATTTTTGCTGATTTTTGCTGATTTTTGCTGATTTTTGCCTAAATTTTTGAATTTTTTGGGATTTTAGGTGTTCACAGAGATGTTCCAGGCTGGGGTTTGGGCTGATTTAAGCTGATTTTGGGTCATTTTGGCGCTATTTTCAGTCATTTTTGGGTCATTTTTTGCCGATTTTTTTGCCGATTTTTGCTGATTTTTGCCCAAATTTTGCCCAAATTTTCCCTAAATTTCCCTTTTTTCCCCATTTTCAGGTGTACACGGTGGTGGACGAGATGTTCCTGGCAGGGGAGATCCGGGAGACGAGCCAGACCAAGGTGCTGAAGCAGCTGCTGATGCTGCAGTCCCTGGAATGACCCAAAATCCCCCAAAACTGCCCCAAAAAATTCCCCAAAAACCCCAAAATTTCTCCCCCTGGCCCTCAGTGTTATCGTGCTGTGTAAAAAATGTGAATTTCTGTGCATTGAAGTGACCAAAAATGGGAATAAATGGGTGAAAAGTGAGCAAAACATGGAATTATTTGGGGTAAAAATGGGAATAAATGGGTTAAAAATGAGCAAAAATGGAATTATTTGGGTTAAAATGGCCAAAATGGGAATAAATGGGGTTAAAAATGAGCAAGAAATGGAATTATTTGAGTTAAAAATGGCCAAAAATGGAATTGAGTTAAAGATGGCCCAAAATGGGAATAAATTGGTTAAAAATGGCCCAAAAATGGGAATAAATGGGTTAAAAATGACAAAAATGGAATTATTTGGGTTAAAAATGGGAATAAATGGGTTAAAAATGAGCAAAAATGGAATTATTTGGGTTAAAATGGCCAAAAATGGGAATAAATGGGTGAAAAATTGAGCAAGACATGGAATTATTTGGGTTAAAAATGAGCAAAAAATGGAATTATTTGGGTTAAAAATGGGAATAAATGGGTTAAGAATGAGCAAAAAATGGGAATAAATGGGTTAAAAATGACCAAAAATGGAATTATTTGGGTTAAAAATGAGCAAGAAATGCATTTGAGTTAAAATGGCCAAAAATGGAATAAATGGGTTAAAAATGAGCAAGAAATGGAATTATTTGGGTTAAAAATGGGAATAAATGGATAAAAAATGGGCAAAAAATGGAATTATTTGGGTTAAAAATGAGCAAAAAATAGAATTATATGGGTTAAAAAGGGCCCAAAAACGGAATTATTTGAGTTTAAAAATGGCCAAAAATGGGAATAAAATGGGTTAAAAAATGACCAAAAATGGAATTATTTGAGTTTAAAATGGCCAAAAATGGGAATAAATGGGTTAAAAATGAACAAAAATGGAATTATTTGGGTTAAAATGAGCAAAAAATGGAATTATTTGGGTTAAAAGTGGGAATAAATGGTTAAAAATGAGCAAAAAATGGAATTATTTGGGTTAAAAATGAGCAAAAAATGGAATTATTTGGGTTAAAAAATGGCCCAAAATGGGAATAAATGGGTTAAAAATGAGCAAAAATGGGGAAAAGTGAATTTAAAATGATCAAAAATGGGATAAAAATGAATTAAAAATGAAAAAAAAATGGAATAAAGTGGATTAAAATTGACCAAAAATGGGATAAATTGAGTTTTAAAATGACCAAAAATGGGAATTTTTGGGGGAAAACTCTGAAATTCCAGGATTTTTTCAGGATTTGGCAATTCCACAGTTTGTCCCCAATATCCAACCCCCAAAAATTTGAAATAAATCCCAAAATTCCTCCCAAAATTCCCCCAAAAAATCCAACACAAAGACACCGAAACTCCTCCAAATTCCGTTTTATTAAACCAACAAAAAACAACAAAATTTTTTTGGGGAAAAACGCTGAAATTCCAGGATTTTTTCTGAGAATTCCAGGATTTTCCAGGCCAATATCCCAACTCCAAAAATTTGAAATAAATCCCCAAAAATTTGAAATAAATTCTCAAAAAATGCAACAGGAAACCCACCGGAAATCCTTCAAATTCCGTTTATTAAACCGACAAAAAACTCCACAATTTTTTTGGGAAAAAAGCTGAAATTCCAGGATTTTTTCTGGGAATGTTCCAGGATTTCTCCCCAATATCTAAAACCACCAAAAATTTCAAATAAATCCCCAAAATCCCCCAAAAATGCCAACACAAACCCACCAAAACTCCTCCAAATTCCGTTTATTAAACCAACATAAAACTCCACCATTTTTTTGGGAAAAACGCTGCAATTCCAGGATTTTTTGTGGGAATTCCAGGATTTTTTCTGGGAATGTTCCAGGATTTCTCCCCAATATCTAAACCCCAAAAAATTTGAAATAAACCCCAAAAAATCCAACACAAACCCACCGGAACTCCTCCAAATTCCGTTTATTAAACCGACAAAAAAACAACAGAATTTTTTTGGGAAAAACGCTGAAATTCCAGGATTTTTTGTGGGAATTCCAGGGTTTCTCCCCAACATCCAAACCCTCCAAAAATTTGGGATAAATCCCCAAAATTCCTCCCAAAATTCCCAAAAAAATGCAACAGGAAACCACCGGAAGTCCTTCAAATCTCATTTATTAAACCGACAAAAAACTCCACAATTTTTTTGGGAAAAACGCTGCAATTCCAGGATTTTTTCTGGGAATTCCAGGATTTTTTGTGGGAATTCCAGAGTTTTCTTCCCAACATCCAAACCCCTCCAAATATTTGGGATTCATGCCCAATTTCCTCCCAAAAAATCCAACACAAAATCGCCAAAACTCCTCCAAATTCCGTTTATTAAACCGACAAAAAACAACAAAATTTTTTTGGGAAAAACGCTGAAATTCCAGGATTTTTTGTGGGAATTCCAGGATTTTTTCTGGGAATGTTCCAGGATTTCTCCCCATTATCCAAACCCTCCAAAATTTGAAATAAATCCCCAAAATCCCCCAGAAATCCCAACACAAACCACCGAAACTCCTCCAAATTCCGTTTATTAAACCGACAAAAAACTCCACAATTTTTTTGGGAAAAACGCTGAAATTCAGGATTTTTTCTGGGAATTCCAGGGTTTTCAGGCCAATATCCCAACTCCAAATATTTGAAATAAATCCCCAAAAATTTGAAATAAATTCTCAAAAAATGCAACAGGAAACCACCGGAAATCCTTCAAATCTCATTTATTAAACCGACAAAAAACAACGGAATTTTTTGGGGAAAAATGCTGAAATTCCAGGATTTTTTCTGGGAATTCCAGGATTTTTTCTTGGGAATGTTCCAGGATTTCTCCCCAATATCTAAAACCTCCAAAAATTTCAAATAAATCCCCAAAATCCCCCAAAAATCCAACACAAACCCACCAAAACTCCTCCAAATTCCGTTTATTAAACCAACAAAAAACATCACAATTTTTTGGGGAAAAATGCTGAAATTCCAGGATTTTTTCTGGGAATTCCAGGATTTTTTCTGGGAATTCTGGGCAGTTTCTGGGCTCACCTGAGCAGGTGGAAGGTGAGCCAGTACATGCAGAGGGGCTGGGCAGCAGCGATGGCCATGGTCAGGTACATGCGCAGTTGGTTTTTGGCGCCGCGAACCAAAACCCCCTCGGCTGCAGCCTCTGAGAGCAGCTTCAGCCTCAGCGTGCGGATCTGGGGGGAAAAACCCAGAATTTGGGGTTTAGAATAAAATAAAATTTAAAATTCAAAAAAAAACCCATAAAAATCCCATTAAAATTGCATTTAAAACAGCCTCAAACCCCCAGAATCGGCACCAAAACCCCCTCAGCTGAGGGATCCCAGAGCAGCTTCAGCCTCAGCGGATCTGGGGGAAATTCAGAGAATTTGGGATTTGGAATAAAAATAAAATTTAAAATTAAAAAAAAAAAAACCATAAAAATCCCATTAAAATCCCATTAAAATCGCATTAAAATTGCATTTAAAGCACCCAAAATCAGCCCCAAAACCCCCTCGGCTGCAGCCTCTGAGAGCAGCTTCAGCCTCAGCGTGCGGATCTGGGGGAAATTCAGAGAATTTGGGATTTAGAATAAAATAAATTTAAAATTAAAAAAAAAACCATAAAAATCCCACAAAAATCCCATAAAAATCCTGTTTAAAGCACCCAAAATCGGCTCCAAAATCCCCTCAGCTGCAGCCTCTGAGAGCAGCTTCAGCCTCAGCGTGCGGATCTGGGGGGAAAAACCCAGAATTTGGGATTTAGAATAAAATAAAATTTAAAATTCAAAAAAAACCCCATAAAAATCGCATTTAAAACACCCTAAAAACATCCAAAAATTGGCCCCAAAACCCCCTCGGTAAGGGATCCCTGAGCAGCTTCAGCCTCAGCGTGCGGATCTGGGGGGAAAAACCCAGAATTTGGGGTTTAGAATAAAATAAAAATTAAAATTCAAAAAAAAACCCCATAAAAATCGCATTTAAAACATCCTAAAACATCCAAAATTGGCCCCAAAACCCCCTCGGCTGAGGGATCCCAGAGCAGCTTCAGCCTCAGCGTGTGGATCTGGGGGAAATTCAGAAAATTTGGGATTTAGAATAAAAAAAAGGGAGAAAAAAGTCAAAATTCTAAAAAAATTCCCATTAAAATCCCATTTAAATTGCATTTAAAAAACCCTAAAAACATCCAAAATTGGCCCCAAAACCCCCTGGGCTGAGGGATCCCAGAGCAGCTTCAGCCTCAGCGTGTGGATCTGGGGGGAAAAACCCAGAATTTGGGATTTAGAATAAAATAAAATTTAAAATTCAAAAAAAAAACCCATAAAAATCCCACAAAAATCCAACAAAAATCCCATAAAAATCCCATAAAAATCCAACAAGAATCCCACAAAAAT
>JANCRA010000456.1:0-38214 GCA_024362935.1 Setophaga petechia
ACATTACATTATATTATATATTATTTTTATTTAATTTTATTTCATTTTTCCCGGTTTTTTGGGGGTTTTTTTTGCTGCTTTTTCCCTTTTTCCCCGGCATTTTAAATTTTTTTTCCCGGGTTTTGCGGCTCCCGACGGGACCGCGGCATCTCGGGAAGGAGGAGCAGGGGAGGCATCGCGACATCTCTGGGGCAGAGCTGGGAAAGCTGGGAAAGCGCCTGGAAAACCGGGAAAAAAACGGGAAAAAAACCGGGAAAAAAACCGGGGAAAAAAACCGGGAAAAAACCGGGAAAAAACCGGGAATCGACAGGGAAAGAACCGGGAAAAAATCCGGGAATAACCGGGAAAAATCATCCGGGAATCGGCGGGGAAGGAGCTGAGATTCAACCGGGGAGGAGCCGGGAAGGAAATTCAGGAATCAGCCGGGAATTGACCGGGAAGGAATTCCGGGAATTGACCGGGAAGGAAATTCGGGAATCGGCCGGGAAAGGACCGGGAATAATCCGGGAAAAAAATCCGGGAATCGGCGGGGAAGGAAGCGGGAATCGACCGGGAAGGAACCGGGAATTGGCCGGGAAGGAACCGGGAAAAACCGGGAAGGAATTTCGGGAATCGGCCGGGAATCGACCGGGAAGGAGCCGGGAAAAACCGGGAAGGAATTTCGGGAATTGGCCGGGAAGGATCCGGGAAAAACCGGGAAGGAATTTCGGGAATTGGCCGGGTAAAAACCGGGAAGGAGCCGGAATCGGCCGGGAAGGAATTTCGGGAATCAGCAGGAATCGGTGGGGAAGGAACCGGGAAAGGATTTTGGGAATCGGCCGGGAATCAGCCGGGATTCGGCAGGGAATCAGCCGGGATTCGACCGGGAAGGAATTCCGGGATTCAGCCGGGATTCAACCGGGAAGGAATTCCGGGATTCAGCCGGGAATCCCGGCCTCCAAAATTCCCCGATCCTGGAATTTCCCGGGGGATCGCAGCCGCCGGAGAATCGCTCAGCCGTGCCGCGATGGCGATGCCGCGGGTGACGCTGCTGCGCTGAGCATCCTCCGCAAAAACAACAAAAACCACCCCAAAAAAAAACCCAACCCGCTGGAATTCCGATCCCATTCCCGAGCAGGATGCCAGGAACCGCGCCTTCTCCGAGCCCGAATTCTCGGCCGAGTATTCCGCCGATTATTCCCTGAGTTTCCCATCCGATCCCGACGGGAATCTGCGGCGATCCCGGCGGGAATCTCCGGCCCCGCGGGGACCCTGCCCGTGCCTGCCGCATTCCCGGCGCTTCTCCTTCTCGCCGGAATCCCTGGAAAAGCTCTACCAGACTTATTTCCGCCGCCAGCGCCACGAAACGCTGCTGGTCCTGGTGGTCTTCTCCGCCCTCTTCGACTGCTACATCCTGGGAATGTGCGCGGCGTTTTCCCGGGTGGAAAAACTTTTCCCGGCTCTGGCCGCGCTGGCCGGGCTGGTGGCGCACGGGGCGATTTTCCTGCTCTTGAAATCGCGGCTGCTCCCGGAGGATTTTTCGCAGGAGTTGCTGCCCTGCGGGCTGTGGGCGCTGACGGTGGCGCAGCTGTGGGCGCTGCTGGGTCTGGAATTCCGCAGGAGTTTTCCCGAGGCGGTGGACACGGCGGGCTGGCAGGCGTTCTTCGCCTTCTCCTGCTTCCTGACGCTGCCGCTGCGCCTGGCGCGGATCCTGCTGCTGGCGGCCGCGTCCTGCGGCGGGCACGCGCTGGTCCTGGGGATCTGGAGTTCCGCAGGGGGCCGGGGAACGTGGATCGAGGGGAGGTGGCCAGGCAGGTGCGGGAATGGGGGCGGGAACGGGCTGGGAATGGGGCGGGAATTCCATGGATCGAGGGGTTCTGGTCAGGCAGGTGCGGGAATGGGGACAGGGAATGGAAAGAGAACGGACTGGGAATGGTGAGGGAATGGGGTGGGAATGATGGAAACTGGTCAGGGAATGGGGTGGGAATGGGGTGGGAATGGGGTGGAATTCCATGGATCCAGGGGTTCTGACCAGGCAGGTGTGGAATGGGGCGGGAATGGTGGAAAAGGGGTGGGAATGGAGCAGGAATAGGGTGGGAATGGAATGGGATTGAAAGGGAATGGGGACAAGGAATGGACTGGGAATGGTGGAAATCGGCAGGGAATGGGTTGGGAATGATGGGAATGGAAAGAGAATGGAGAATGAATGAGCTGGGAATGGGTGGGAATGGTGGGAATGGACTGGGAATGGTGGGAATGGGTTGGGAATGGTGGGAATGGGCTGGGAATGGTGGGAATGTGTCCAGGGAATGGTGGGAATGGACTGGGAATGTGTTGGGAATGGTGGGAATGTGTCCAGGGAATGGTTTGGGGGCCTGGCGCGGATCCTGCTGCTGGCGGCCGCGTCCTGCGGCGGGCACGCGCTGGTCCTGGGGATCCTGGAGTTCCGCAGGGGGCCGGGGAACGTGGATCGAGGGGAGGTGGCCAGGCAGGTGCGGGGAATGGGGCGGGAACGGGCTAGGAATTCCATGGATCAATGGGTGTTGGTCAGGCAGTGCGGGAACGGGGCGGGAATGGGCTGGGAATTGTGGAAAAGGGATGGGAATTGGACAAGGAATGGGGTGGGAATGGGGTGGGAATTCCATGGACCGAGGGGTTCTGGTCAGGCAGGTGCGGGAATGGGGCGGGAATGGCGGAAAAGGGATGGAATGGACAGGGACTGAACTGGGAATGGGGACTGGGAATGGGGTGGGAATTCCATGGATCGAGGGTTCTGGCCAGGCAGCTGTGGGAATGGGGCAGGAATGGGCTGGGAATTGTGGAAAAGGGATGGGAATGGAGCAGGAATGAGGTGGAATGGACAGGGACTGGACTGGGAATGGGATGGGAATGGGGACAGGGAATGGAGTGGGAATGGGCTGGGAATGGGGTGGGAATTCATGGATCGAAGGGTTCTGGCCAGGCAGGTGCGGGAATGGGGCGGGAATGGTGGAAAAGGGATGGGAATGGACGAGGAATGGACAGGGAATGAAAAGGGAATGGGGGTGGGAATGGGGACTGGGAATGGGTGGGAATTCCATGGATCAAGGGGTTCTGGCCAGGCAAGTGTGGGAATGGGGACAGGGAATGGGCTGGGAATGGTGGGAATGGAAAGAGAATGGAATGGGAAAGGACTGGAATTGGACTGGGAATGGGGTGGGAATGATGGAAATTGGTCAGGGAATGGGGTGGGAACGGGGTGGGGAATTCCATGGATCAAGGGGTTCTGGCCAGGCATGTGTGGGAATGGGCTGGGAATTGTGGAAAAGGGGATGGGAATGGAGACAGGGAATGGAAAAGGAATGGGGAGTGGGAATGCACCAGGAATTAACAAGGAGTGGGGTGGGAATGGGATGGAAATTCCATGGATTGAGGGGTTCTGGCCAGGCATGTGCGGGAATGGGATGGGAATGGGGTGGGAATTGTGGAAAAGGGATGGAATGGAGCAGGAATGGGCTGGGAATGGATTGGGAATGGGGACTGGGAATGGGTGGGAATAGGCTGGAAATGGGGTGGGAATTCCATGGATTGAGGGGTTCTGGCCAGGCAGGTGCGGGAATGGGGTGGGAATGGTGGAAAAGGGATGGGAATGGACGAGGAATGGACAGGGAATGGGGACTGGGAATGGGGTGGGAATGGAAAGAGAATGAACTGGGAATGGTGAGGGAATGGGGTGGGAATGATGGAAACTGGTCAGGGAATGGTCAGGGAATGGGGTGGGAGTTCCATGGATTGAGGGGTTCTGGCCAGGCATGTGCGGGAATGAGGTGGGAATTGTGGAAAAGGGATGGGAATGGACAGGGAATGGAAAAGGAATGGGGAGTGGGAATGCACCAGGAATTAACAAGGAGTGAGGTGGGAATGGGGTGAGAATTCCATGGATCGAGGGGCTCTGGCCAGGCAGGTGCGAGAAAGGGTCGGGAATGGAAAGGGAATTGTGGAAAAGGGATGGGAATGGAGCAGGGAATGGGGTAGGAATGGGCTGGGAGTGGACTGGGAATGGGGAGGGAATAGGCTGGAAATGGGGTGGGAATTCCATGGATTGAGAGGTTCTGGCCAGGCAGGTGCGGGAATGGTGAGAATGGAATGGGAACGGGGTAGGAATGGGGTGGGAATGGTAGGAATTCCATGGATTGAGGGGTTCTGGCCAGACAGGTGCAAGAATGGGGCGGTAATAGAAAGGGAATTGTGGAAAAGGGATGGGAATGGAGCTGGAATGGTGTGGGAATGGTGGGAATTCCATGGATCCGAGGAGATGTGGCCAGACAGGTGCGGGAATGGGCTGGGAATGGAAAGAGAATGGAATGGGAATGGAGTGGGAGTGGGGTGGGAATGGGGACTGGGAATGGGGTGGGAATGGGCTGGAAATGGGGTGGGAATTCCATGGATTGAGGGGTTCTGGCCAGGCTGGTGCGGGAATGGTGAGAATGGAATGGGAACGGGGTAGGAATGGGGTGGGAATGGTGGGAATTCCATGGATTGAGGAGTTCTGGCCAGGCAGGTGCAAGAAGGGTCGGGAATGGAGCAGGGAATTGTGGAAAAGGGATGGGAATGGGGTGGGAATGGTGGGAATTCCATGGATTGAAGGTTTCTGGCCAGGCAGGTGCGGGAATGGAGCGGAAATGGGGCTGGGAATTGTGGAAAAGGGATGGGAATGGAGCAGGAATGGGGTGGGAATGGTGGGAATTCCATGGATCCGAGGAGATGTGGCCAGGCAGGTGCGGGAATGGGCTGGGAATGGAAAGAGAATGGAATGGGAGATGGACAGGGAATAGACCGGGAATGGGGTGGGAATGGTTGGAATTCCATGGATTGAGGGGTTCGGGCCAGCAGGTGCGGGAATGGGACAGGAATGGGCTGGGAATGGTGGGAATGGAAAGAGAATGGAATGGGAATGGACAGGGAGTGGGGTAGGAATGGGATTGGAATTTTTCCAGGGTTTGGGATTTGGGATTGGAGCTTTTCCTGCAGAATTTGGGATTTGGGAACAGAGCTTTTCCTGCAGGATTTGGGATTTGGGATCGGAGATTTTCCCACAGGATTTGGGATTTGGGATCGGAGCTTTTCCCGCAGGGTTTGGGATCTGGATCAGAACCTTTTCCACAAAATATCTGGGATTCAGGATCTGAGATTATACTGCAGGATTTGGGTTTTGGGATTGGAGATTTTCCTGCAGAATTTGGGACCTGGAATTGGAGCTTTTCACACAGGATTTGGGATTTGGGATCGGAGCTTTTCCTGCAGGATTTGGGATTCGGGATTGGAACTTTTCCTGCAGAATTTGGGATCTGGGATCTCCTCCATGCTGGAGCTTTTCCCACAGGATTTGGGATCTGGGATAAGGAACTTTTCCTGCACAATTTTGGGATTGAGATTGGAGTTTTTACAGAATTTGGGATCTGGGATCTCCTCCATGCTGGAGTTTTTCCTGCAGAATTTGGGATCTGGAATTGGAGCTTTTCCCACAGAATTTAGGATATGGGATTTGAGATTTTCCTGCAGAATTTGGGGTCTGGGATCGGAGTTCTTCCCACAGAATTTGGGATCTGGGACTGGAACTTTCTCCACAGGATTTGGGATCTGGGATTGCCTCTGTGCTGGAGTTTTTCCTGCAGAATTTGGGATCTGGGGGATTGGCAATTTTCCTCCAGAATTTGGGATTTGGCATCAGAGATTTTTCCGCAGAATTTGGGATTTGGGATTGGAGATTTTCCCACAGGATGTGGGATCTGGGATTGAAGATTTTCCCACAGGATGTGGGATCTGGGATTGAAGATTTTCCCACAGGATTTGGGATTTGGGATGGGAGTTTTCCCCCAGGATTTGGGATCTGAGATCTCCTCCATGTTGGAGCTTTTCTGCAGAATTTGGGATCTGGGGTTGCCTCTGTGCTGGGGTTTTCCAGTCTGTGGGATCAGGATCAATCCATGGAATCAGGACCCAATCCATGGAATCAGGACCCAATCCATGGAGTTGGGATCCAATCCATGGGGACAGGACTCAATCCATGGGGTCAGGATTTAATCCATGGGATCAGGATCCTTGGGAACAGGATCTAATCCATGGGATCAGGATCCATCCCACGGATCAGGATCAATCCTGTGGGATCAGGATACAATCCATTGGATCAGGATCCAATCCATGGGGACGGGATCCAATCCATGGAATCTGGATCCATCCCAAAGATGGGATCCATCCCATGGACCTGGATCAATTCTGTGGGATCAGGATCCAATCCATGGGATCAAGATCAAACCCAAAGATGGGATCCATCCCATAGATATGGATCAGTCTTGGGTCAGGATCCAACCCACGGGATCAGGACCCAATCCATGGGATGAGGATCCAGCCAATGGGGTCAGGATCCTTGGGAACAGGATCTAATCCATGGGGATAAGATCCAATCCATGGGATCAGGATCCGGCCAATGGGATCAGGATCCAATCCAGGGGATCAGGATTCAATCCATGGGATCATGGTCCTTGGGATCAGGATCCAATCCCTGGGAACAGGATCTAATCCATGGGAACGGGATTCAATCCATAGGGACAGGACTCAATCCATGGGATCAGGATCCGGCCAATGGGAACAGGACCCAATCCCATGGGATCAGGATCCAACCCAAGGATGGGATCCATCCCATGGACCTGGATCAATCCTGTGGGATCAGGATCCAATCCTTGGGAAACAGGATCTGATCCGTGGGGTCAGGATCCAATCCATGGGGTCAGGATGTGATCCACAGGATCAGGACCCAATCCATGGAATCAGGGTCCGGCCAATGGGATCAGGACCCAAGCCATGGGGTCAGGATCCAATCCATGGGGACAGAATCCAATCCTTGGGATCAGGATCCAATCCATGGGGTCAGGATCCAATCCATGGGAACAGGATCCAATCCATGAGGACAGAACCCAATCCATGGATCAGGATCTGATCCATGGGGTCAGGATCCAATCCATGGCGACAGAACCCAATCCATGGGAACAAGATCCAATCCATGGGGACAGAATCCAATCCTTGGGATCAGGATCCAATCCTTGGGATCAGGATCCAACCCTAGGCTGGGATCCACCCCATGGACCTCGACCAATCCCATGGGATCCCCTGGAATCCACCCCTGGATGTTCCCGGTGGGACAGAACAGGACCTCTCCCAAATTTTTGGCCATTCCTGGGAATTGCAGGTTCAGAGCCCGGCCTTGTTTTTCCGGAACTTTCTCTCTCCCAGGGCTGCAATTCCCAGGGAACGGCGCCGCGTGATCCACCCGGAGCTGCTGAATTCCCCCAGGATCCCCCCGGATCCCTCGGGATCCCGGCCCAGCTGCCGCCTTTTTCCAAAACATCTCCGGGATTTCGAACCCCGGGATGCTCCCGGAGCTGCTTTCCATCCCGGAATTCCCGATGTTTTCCCCAAAATGGGATCTGAGGTTTTTCTTTGGGGTTGGAAAAAAGATCGGGGCCACGCTGGATCCGCTCATCCCGGAATTCCTCCTGATTCATCCCGGGATTCCATGATCCCAAATTCCTGATGGTTCTTCCCGAAGATCCTGTGATCCCAAATTCCTGATCTTTTATCCCAATGATCCCGTGACCCCAAATTCCTGTTCTTCCTTTCTGAATATCCCACGATTCTAAATTCCTGCTGTTTCCTCCCAAAGATCCCAAGATCCCAAATTCCCACTGTTTTTCCCCAAAGATCCCATGATCCGGAATTCCTGCTGGTTCTTCCCGAAAATCCTGTGATCCCAAATTCCTGCTGTTTGTTCCCAAAAATCCAGTGATCCCAAATTCCTCCTCTTTCATCCCAATGATCCCGTGATCCCAAATTCTCGCCGTTACATCCCAAAAATCCCTGATCCCAAATTCCTGCCGTTCCGTCCCGAAGATCCCCCGATCCCAAATTCCCACTCTTTCATCCCAAATATCCCCCAATCCCAAATTTCTCCCATTCCGTCTCGAATATCCTGTGCTTCCAAATTCCCTCGATTCCATCCCAAAGATCCCCTGATCCCAAATCCCTGCTCTTTCATCCCGAAAATTCCCTGATCCTAAATTCCCACTTTTCCACTCCAAATATCCCCTGATCCCAAATTCCTCCTCTTTCATCCCAAATATCCTGTGAGCCCAAATTCTTGCCGTTACATCCCCAAAATCCCTGCTCCCAAATTCCTGAATATCTCCTGATTCCAAATTCCCACGATTCCATCCCAAATATCCCCTGATCCCAAATTCCTCCTCTTTCATCCCAAATATCCCTGATCCCAAATTCCTGCCGTTCCATCCCGAAGATCCCCCGATCCCAAATCCCTGCTCTTTCATCCCAAATATCCCCCAATCCCAAATTTCTCCCGTTCCGTCTCGAATATCCTGTGCTCCCAAATTCCCTCGATTCCATCCCAAAGATCCCCTGATCCCAAATCCCTGCTCTTTCATCCCGAAAATTCCCTGATCCTAAATTCCCACTGTTCCACACCAAAAATCCCTGATCCCAAATTCCTGAATATCTCCTGATTCCAAATTCCCACGATTCCATCCCAAATATCCCCCGATCCCAAATTCCTCCTCTTTTCATCCCAATGATCCCGTGATCCCAAATTCTCGCCGTTACATCCCAAAAATCCCTGATCCCAAATTCCTGCCGTTCCATCCCGAAGATCCCCCAGATCCCAAATTCCACTCTTTCATTCCAAATATCCCCCAATCCCAAATTTCTGCCGTTCCACCTCGAATATCCCGTGCTCCCAAATTCCCTCGATTCCATCCCGAAGATCCCATGACCCCAAATCCCTGCTCTTTCATCCCGAAAATTCCTGATCCTAAATTCCCACTGTTCCACACCAAAAATCCCTGATCCCAAATTCCCGAATATCTCCTGATTCCAAATTCCCACGATTCCATCCCAAATATCCCCCAATCCCAAATTCCTGCTCTTTCATCCCAAATATCCCGTGATCCCAAATTCTCGCTGTTACATCCTAAAAATCCCTGATCCCAAATTCCCGCCATTCCATCCCAAATATCCCCCGATCCCAAATCTCTGCCCATTCCAGCCTGAATATCCCTGATCCCAAACCCGCCTCCCGTTCCATCCCATGATCCCTAATTCCCGAGTATCCCAAATATCCCAAATATCCCAAATCTGGGCCCATTCCTGTCCAACACGAGCGGCCATGATGGTGGGCGCCATGTCATTTGTCATGGCCAACCGGAAGCACCGGACGCTGTTCCTGCCAAATCCTGCCCTTCCATCCAGATATCCCAAATTCCCAAATATCCCAAGATCCAAAATTCCCAAATTTTGGTGGTTTCCACTCGCAGCTGCTGTACGCCTGCACGGCGGCCATGATGGTGGGCGCCATGTCATTTGTCATGGCCAACTGGAAGCACCGGACGCTGTTCCTGCCAAATCCTGCTGCTCCATCCCAAATATCCCAAATTCCTGAGGATCTCATGATCCCAAATTCCCACATTTTGGTGGTTCCCACCCATCCCCAGCTGCTGTCCAACATGGTGCTGTAGGCATGCACGGTGGCCATGATGGTGGGTGCCATGTTGTACGTCATGGCCGACAGGAAACACCAGAAAGCATTTCTCCCAAACTTCCTCTGATCCATCCCGAATATCCCAAATTCCCAAGTATCCCAAATATCCCAAATCTGGGCCCATTCTCACCTGCAGCTGCTGTCCAATGTGGTGCTGTACGCGTGCGTGGCGGCCATGGTGGGCGCCATGGTGGGCGCCATGTCGTTTGTCATGGCCGACCGGAAGCACCGAAAGCCATTCCTCCAAATCCCGCCATTCCATCCCAAATATCCCAAATTCCTGAGGATCCCGTGATCCCAAGATCCCAAATTTTGGTGGTTTCCACTCGCAGCTGCTGTACGTGTGCGCGGTGGCCATGGTGGGCGCCATGTCGTACGTGATGGCCGACCGGAAGCACCGGAAGCTGTTCCTCCCAAATCCTGCTGTTCCATCCCAGATATCCCAAATTCCCAAATATCTCAAATTCCCAAATATCCCAAATATCCCAGATTTTGGTGGTTCCCGCCCACAGCTGCTGTCCAACGTGGCGCTGTACGCGTGCGCGGTGGTGGTGGGCGCCATGTCCTACGTCATGGCCGACCGGAAGCACCGGAAGGCGTTCCTGGAGGCGCGGCAGTCGCTGGAGGTCAAACTCAACCTGGAGGAGCAGAGCCAGCAGCAGGTGGGAATTGGGAATGTGGGATTGGGAATTGGATTGGGATTGGGATTGAGATCAAACTCAACCTGGAGGAGCAGAGCCAGCAGCAGGTGGGAATTGGGAATTGGGAATGGGATTGGCATTGGGAATGGGATTGAGATCAAACTCAACTGGAGGAGCAGAGCCAGCAGCAGGTGGGAATTGGGAATTGGGAATTGGGATTGGGAATGGGATTGGATCAAACTCAACCTGGAGGAGCAGAGCCAGCAGCAGGTGGGGATTGGGAATTGGGGATTGGGATTGGGAATGCAGGAATTGGGAATGGGAATTGGGAATGGGATTGGGATTGGGATTGAGATCAAACTCAACTGGAGGAGCAGAGCCAGCAGCAGGTGGAATGTGGGAATTGGGATTGGGAATGCAGGAATTGGGAATGGGATTGAGGTCAAACTCAACCTGGAGGGGCACAGCCAGCAGCAGGTAGGGACACGGAGGGAATGTGGGAATTGGGATTGGGAATGGTAATGGGAATGAGGTTGGGAATGGAACCAGGAATGGGGTTGACCATCCCTTGGGAATGGGGACAGGGACACGGAGCCATCCCTTGGGAATGGGGACAGGGACATGGAGCCTTTTCTTGGGAATCTCCAGGAATGGGGACGGGGACATGGGAATCTCTTCCTTGGGAATGGGGACAGGAACATGGGAATCTCTTCCTTGGGAATGGGGACAGGAACAGGGGGCTGTTCCTTGGGAATCTCCTGGGAATGGGGACAGGGACATGGGGCCATTCCTTGGGAATGGGGACAGGGACACAGAGCTGTTCCTTGGGAATCTCCTGGGAATAGGGACAGGGACACAAAACCTTTTGTTGGGAATGGGGACAGGGACAGGAACCTGGGAATCTCCTCCTGGGGATGGGGACAGGGACACGGGGCTGTTCCTTGGGAATCTCCTGGGAATGGGGACAGGGACACGGGAATCTACTCCCGGAAATGGGGACGGGGACATGGAGCCTTTCCTTGGGAATGGGGACAGGGACATGGAACATTTCTTGGGAATCTCCTCCTGGGAATGGGGACTGGAACACGGGGCTGTTCCTTGGGAATCTCCTGGGAATGGGAAGAGGGACACAGGGGTCTTCCTTGGGAATGGGGACAGGGACATGGAACCTTTTCTCGGGAATCTCCTCCTGGAATGGGGACGGGGACACGGGGCTGTTCCTTGGGAATCTCCTGGGAATGGAGGTAGGGACATGGGGATCTCTTCCTGGGAATGGGGACAGGGACACGGGGTCATTCCTTGGGAATGGGGACAGGGACACTGGGAACCTCCCTCTGGGAATGGGGACAGGGACAACGGAATCTCTTCCTTGGGAATGGTGGAGAGGGACTCAGAACCATTCCTTGGGAATGGGGACAGGGACATGAGGCCATTCCTTGGGAATCTCCTGGGAATGGGGACAGGAACACGGGGTCAATCCTTGGGAATGGGGACAGGAACCTGGGAATAGGGACAGGGACATGGAATCTTTTCTTGGGAATCTCCAGGAATGGGGACGGGGACATGGGAATCTTCTCCTGGGAATGGGGACAGGGACACGGAGCCTTTCCTTGGGATTGGGGACAGGGACACGGAGCCATTCCTTGGGAATCTCCTGGGAACAGGGACAGGCACACGGAGACGTTGCTCTGGTAACGGTTGTGCCGCACGCCGGAGTTCCCGGCGGGATTCCCAGGTTAATTCCCGGGGGAAAATCCACCTCGTTAACAGAGTTCCGTGTGTCACGTGGAAATTCCACACGGAGCTGGGCGGGTCCGACCCTGCTCCAGCTGCAGAACCAGCCCCGATCCAGGGATATTGATCCTTGATCAATCCCTGATCCAGGGATATCGATCCCTGATCAGTCCCCGATCCAGGGATATCGATCCCTGATCAATCCCTGATCAATCCCTGATCCAGGGAATATCGATCCCCCATCCATTCCTGATCCAGGGATATCGATCCCTGATCCATCCCTGATCCATCCCCGATCAATCTCTGATCCATCCCTGATCCAGGGATATCGATCCCCCATCCATTCCTGATTCAGGGATATCGATCCCTGATCCAGCCCTGATCAATCCCTGATCTGCCCCTGATCCAGGGCTATCGATCCCTGATCCATCCCCAGTCCAGGGATATCGATCCCTGATCCATCACCAAACGAGGGATATTGATCCCTGATCTGTCCCTGATCCAGGGATATTGATCACTGATCCATCCCTGATCCAGGGATATCATTCCCTGATCCAGGAATATTGATCCCTGATCCATTTCTGATCCAGGGATATCGATCCCTGATCAATCACTGATCCAGGAATATCGATCCCTGATCAATCCCTGATCCAGGAATATCAATCCCTGATCAATCTCTGATCAGGGCTATCGATCCCTGATCCATCCCCAATCAATCCCTGATCCAGGGATATTGATCCCTGATCCGTCCCTGATCCAGGGCTATTGATCTCTGCTCCATCCCTGTTCCATCCCTGCTCCATCCTTGATCCATCCTGGATTCATCCAGGGTCCATGCCTGGATTTGGGATTTGAGATGTGGGGATTTGGGCTGTGGGATGTGGGATTTGGAATGTGGGATGTGGGATTTGGGCTGTGGGATGTGGGATTTGGAATGTGGGATGTGGGATTTGGGCTGTGGGATGTGGGATTTGGGATTTGGGTACGGGATGTGTGATTTGGGCTGTGGGCTGTGGGATTTGAGATGTTGGTTTGGGATCTGGGATTTGGGATTTGGGATGTTGGATTTGGGATATTGGATTTGGGATCTGGAATCTGGGATTTGGGATTTGGGATGTGTGTGTGGGATTCGGGATGTGGGATCTGGATCTCGGCTTTGGGATGTGGGATGTGAGATTTGGGCTGTGGGATCCAGTGCTTTTCCATGGATGGATCCCACTTGGAATGGTTTAATCCCGGTTTGCTCCATGGGGAAGCTCTCAGGGATCTTTGGGGACCTCGGAGCAGATCCCGAGGTCACTCCGTGTCCCAGAATCCCGGAATGGTTTGGGATGGGATCCATGGACCTTCCATCCCATCCCACATTCCAATCCCAATCTCAATCCCAACTGCCCCAACCTTTCCATGGACACTCCCAAGGATGAATCAACCCCTCGCCTCCACTCCAGATCCAAATTTTTCCAGAATTCCCAACCTTTCCCAGAATTCCCTTCCTTTTTCCATCTCCAACTTCCATAAAAATCCCTTGGGATGGATCCTGAGTGTCCTTGATCCCAGAATCCCGGAATGGTTTGGGATGGATCCATGGACCTTCAATCCCATCCCATTCCCACCCCACCATCCCAGGCTGCTCCAACCTTTCCCTGCAATTCCTGATTTCCCCCCCCAGAATTCCCAACTTTTCCCCCTGGAATTCCCGATTTTTTCCCCTGTAATTCCCGACCTTTTCCCACGGAATTCCCAACGTTTTTTTCCACCTTCAACCCCATCTCATTCCCACCATCCCAGGCTGCTCCAAACTTTCCCCCTCAATTCCTGACGTTTTTCCCCCAGAATTCCCAACTTTTTCCCCCTGGAATTCCCGACTTTTCCCCTGTAACTCCCGACCTTTTCCCCACGGAATTCCCAACGTTTTTTCCCACCCTGAACCTTCAACCCCATCCCATTCCCACCCCACCATCCCAGGCTGCTCCAGCTTTCCCTGCAATTCCTGATTTTTCCCCCAGAATTCCCAACTTTTCCCCCTGGAATTCCCGATTTTTTCCCTGTAATTTCCGACCTTTTTCCCATGGAATTCCCGATGTTTTTTCCCCGCCATGAACCTTTAACCCCATCCCATTCCCCACCCCACCATCCCAGCCTGCTCCAACTTTCCCTGCAATTCCTGATTTTTCCCCCCAGAATTCCCAACTTTTTTCCCCCTGGAATTCCCGATTTTTTCCTGTAATTCCCGACCTTTTCCCACGGAATTCCCGACCTTTTTCCTGCCCCCAGGAGCGCCTGATGCTGTCCATCCTGCCCAAGCACGTGGCGGACGAGATGCTGAAGGACATGAAGAAGGACCGAGCCAGAAGGAGCTGCAGCAGTTCAACACCATGTACATGTACCGGCA
Organism: Setophaga petechia; assembly: GCA_024362935.1. Taxonomy (NCBI): domain Eukaryota; kingdom Metazoa; phylum Chordata; class Aves; order Passeriformes; family Parulidae; genus Setophaga; species Setophaga petechia. Next base: position 14,330 of record JANCRA010000456.1, read on the forward strand.
CGAGAACGTCAGGTGAAATTCCACGGAATTCCCACCAAAAAATTCCCAGGAAATTCCCAAAAATCCCCAAAACCCACCCCTTTCTGTGTGGGAAAGGCTCAGAGGAAAACGGGTGGGAATTCCCAGAAATTTTCCCCGTTTTGGCGCAGAAAATGTTGCCAGGAAAGTGGTGGGAGGTCCCAAAATTCCGGTGCAGAAATGTTCCTGGAAAATCAGTGGGAATTCCCAAAATTTTTTCCATTTCTGTGAAGAAAATCTTCCCAGAAAACCATTGAGAGTTTCCAAAATTCCCCCCATCCCGCACAGAAAACATTCCTGGAAACTGTGGGGAATTCCTGAAATTCCCAAAATTCCATGCAGAAAATATTCCTGGGAAACCAGTGGGAATTCCCCAAAGTCCCCCTGTTCCATGCCTGGAAAACATTCTTGGAAAACCCCTGGGAATTCCCCAAAATTCCCCTCATTTTGCACAGAAAACATTCCTGGAAAACAGCAGGAATTCCCAGAAATTCCTCCATTCTGCACAGAAAATACTCCCAGAAAACCGGTGGGAATTCCCAAAATTCCCCAATTCGGCATGGAAAACGCTCCTGGAAAACCATTGGGAATTCCCAAAATTCCACCATCCTGTGGGGAAAATGTTGCCAGGAAAGCATCAGGAGTTCCCAAAATTCTGGCGAAGAAAATGTTCCTGGAAAATCGGTGGGAATTCCCGAAATTCTCCCATTCTGTGTGGAAAATGTTTGTGGGAAAATGGTGGGAATTCCCATAATTCCAGGGTGGAAAACGTTACCAGAAAACCCCGGGAATTCCCAAAATTCCCCTCATTTTGCACAGAAACATTCCCGGGAAACCAGCAGGAATTCCCAGAAATTCCTCCATTCTGCACAGAAAATACTCCCAGAAAACCGGTGGGAATTCCCAAAATTTCCCCCGTTTAGTGCAGGAAATGTTGCCAGGAAAGCGGTGGGAGGTCCCAAAATTCTGGTGCAGAAAATGTTCCTGGAAAATCGGTGGGAATTCCCAAAATTTTCCCATTTCTGTGAAGAAAATCTTCCCAGAAAACCAGTGAGAGTTTCCAAAATTCCCCCCATCCCGCACAGAAAACATTCCTGGAAACTGTGGGGAATTCCTGAAATTCCCAAAATTCCATGCAGAAAATATTCCTGGGAAACCAGTGGGAATTCCCCAAAGTCCTCCTGTTCCATGCCTGGAAAACATTCTTGGAAAACCCCTGGGAATTCCCAAAATTCCCCTCATTTTGCACAGAAAACATTCCTGGAAAACCAGCAGGAATTCCCAGAAATTCCTCCATTCTGCACAGAAAATACTCCCAGAAAACCGGTGGGAATTCCCAAAATTCCCCCAATTCCACATGGAAAACACTCCTGGAAAACCATTGGGAATTCCCAAAATTCCACCATCCTGTGGGGAAAATGTTGCCAGGAAAGCATCGGGAGTTCCCAAAATTCTGGTGCAGAAAATGTTCCTGGAAAATCGGTGGGAATTCCCAAAATTTTCCCATTCTGTGTGGAAAATGTTCATGGAAAAATGGTGGGAATTCCCATAATTCCAGGGTGGAAAATGTTCCCAGAAAACCCTCGGGAATTCCCAAAATTCCCCCATCCTGTGCTGGAAACATTCCAGGAAAACCATTTGGAATTCCCAAAATTCCCCCGTTCTGCATGGAAAATGTTCCCAGAAAATGGCTGGAAATTCCCAAAATTCCCCAATTCTGCACAGAAAACATTCCTGGAAAACCATTTGGAATTCCCAAAATTCCCTCCTGTTCCATGTGGAAAATGCTCCCAGAAAATTGTTTGGAATTCCCAAAATTCCCCAATTCTGCACAGAAAACGTTCCTGGAGAACCCAAATTCCCAAATTTGGAATTTCCCAAAATTCCCCAATTCTGCATGGAAAATGTTCCCAGAAAATCGTTGGGAATTCCCAAAATTCCCCAATTCTGCAAGGAAAAAGGTTCCTGGAAAACCATTTGGAATTCCCAAAATTTTCCCATTCTGCATGGAAAACGTTCCTGGAAAACCATCAGGAATTCCCAAAATTGGGATTGAGCTAAGATTGAGTTTTCAGGGCGTCGTTTTTGCCGGATCCAGAATTTTTTTTTTAGGAAAAATGGGAATGAGGAATTTGGGATTGAGTTTGTATCCCCACATCCAGGATTTTGTTTTTTTAGGAAAACAGGAATGAGGAATTTGGGATTGAGTTTGTTGAGCATGTCCAGGATTTCTTTTTAGGAAAAATGGGAATGGGTAAATCGGGATTGAGTTTGTGTCCCCACATCCAGGATTTCGTTTTTTAGGAAAACGGGAATGAGAAATTTGGGATTGAGTTTGTATCCCCACATCCGGGATTTTTTTTGGAAAATGGGAAAGTTGGGATTGAATTTTTCAAGCATCATTTTAACCTTATCCTGAATTTTTTTTTTTTTTTGGAAAACAGGAAGTGGGAAAGTTGGGATTGAGTTTGGGACGCTGGGACTGAGCATCCCCACATCCCGGATTTTTGGGGAAAAACCAAAATAAGGAAATTTGGATCGAGTTTTTATCACCCCAACCAGGATTGTTTTTTTGGGAAAAACAAGAATGGGGAAGTTGGGATTGAGTTTGTATCTCCACCTCCGGGATAATTTTTTTTTTTAGGAAAATCTGGGAATGAGGGAGTTGGGATTGAGTTTGTATCAACACATCTGGGATTTCTTTTGGAGAAAACAAAAATCAGGAAGTTGAGTTTGTCGAGGGTATTTTTTATCATATCCAGATTTTTTTTTTTTGGGAAAATGGAATGAGGAAGTTGGGATTGAGTTTGTATCCCCACATCCAGGATTTCGTTTTTTAGGAAAACGGGAATGAGGAATTTGGGATTGAGTTTTTATCGGCACATCCAAAATTTTTTTTTTAGGAAAAATGGGAATGGGTAAATCAGGATTGAGTTTGTATCCCCACATCCAGGATTTTCATTTTTTAGGAAAATGGGGAATGAGGAATTTGGGATTGAGTTTGTCCCGCGTCGTTTCAGTCACATCCAGGATTTTTTAGGGGGAAAATGGGAATGAGGAAATCGGGGATTGAGTTTGTATCCCCACATCCAGGATTTTTTTTTTTTGGAAAACTGGAAAGAGGAAATTGGGATTGAGTTTCTATCCCCGCATCCAGGAATTTTTTTTTTTGGGAAAACCGGAATGATGAAGGCTGGGATTGAGTTCATGGACTGCAGTTTTTGCCGTATCCAGGATATTTTTTAGGAAAAATGGGAATGGGTAAATCAGGATTGAGTTTGTATCCCCACATCCAGGATTTCGTTTTTTAGGAAAACAGGAATGAGGGATTTGGGATTGAGTTTGTATCCCCACATCCCGGATTTTTTTTGGAAAATTGGAGAGTTGGGATTGAATTTTTCAAGCATTGTTTTCACCTTATCCTGGATTTTTTTTGGGGAAAACAGGAAGTGGGAAAGTTGGGATTGAGCATCCCCACATCCCGGATTTTTAGGGGGAAAACCAAAATGAGGAAATTTGGATCGAGTTTTTATCACCCCAACCAGGGTTTTTTTTAGGAAAACAAGAAGCGGGGAGGTTGGGATCGAGCATCCCCACATCCAGGATTTTTTTGGGATAACGGGAATGTTTGGGGTGCCGGTTTTGATCTCCATTCCCAACTTTTGGCAGCATCCTGTTCGCCGACATCGTGGGCTTCACGCAGCTCTCGTCGTCCTGCAGCGCCCAGGAGCTCGTCAAGCTCCTCAACGAGCTCTTCGCCCGCTTTGACAAGCTGGCAGCTGTGAGTCCCCGCACGGAATTCCCGGAAAAAATCCTCGGAATTCCAGGAAAAAATTCCCCGGATTTAAAAAAAAAAATAATTCCCAGAGTTCTCCCAAAAAATTCCCAAAATTCCTGAGCTCGTCAAGCTCCTCAAGGAGATCTTCAACAAGCTGGGCTGCCGTGAGTCCCGCATGGAATTCCCAGAAAAAATCCTCGGAATTCCAGGAAAAAGTTCCCCGGATTTAAAAAAAAAAAAAATTCCCAAAATTCCCCCCCAAAAAATCCCCAAAATTCCTGAGCTCGTCAAGCTCCTCAAGGAGATCTTCACCCACTTCGACAAGCTGGCAGCCGTGAGTCCTGCATGGAATTCCTGGAAAAAATCATTGGAATTCCTGCAAAAAATTCCCTGGATTTAAAAAAAAAAAAATTCCCAGAATTCCCCCCAAAAAATCCCCAAAATTCCTGAGCTCGTCAAGCTCCTCAAGGAGATCTTCAACAAGCTGGCAGCCGTGAGTCCCGCACGGAATTCCCAAAAAATTCCTGGAATTCCCAGAAAAAATTCCCTGGAATTCCTGCAAAAAAATCCACAAAATTCTCCCCCCAAAAAATCCCCGAAATTCCCAAAAAAAGAATAAATTTGGGATGGGGGCCAGGAGGTTGGGAGTCGATGAGAGGATGGAGATGTTCAAGATCCGGTGGGTGGGAAATGGGTTGGGAATGGGAAAAATGGGAAATCCCATTTTGGGGGTTTGAGTCGGGAGGTTTTGAGGGATTTTATGGGAATTCCGTGATTATTTTGGGAATTGTTTTGGGAATTCTGGGTTCCCCAGAAGCAGCGCCCAGGAGCTCTCCAAGCTCCTCAAGGAGATCTTTGCCCGCTTCGACAAGCTGGCAGCTGTGAGTCCTGCATGGAATTCCCAAAAAAATCCCTGGAATTCCTGAAAAAAAATCCACAGAATTCCTGCAAAAAAATCCCCAGAATTCTCCCCCAAAAAATCCCCGAAATTCCCGAAAAAAGAATAAATTTGGGATGGGGTCCAGGAGGTTGGGAGCCCACGAGGGGATGGAGATGTTCAAGATCCGGTGGGTGGGAAAAGGGTTGGGAATGGGAAAAATGGGAAATCCCATTTTGGGGGTTTGAGTTGGGAGGTTTTGAGGGATTTCATGGGAATTCTGGGATTGTTTTGGGAATTTTTTGGGAATTCTGGGTTCCCAGAAGCAGCGCCCAGGAGCTCTCCAAGCTCCTCAAGGAGATCTTCGCCCGCTTCGACAAGCTGGGCTGCCGTGAGTCCTGCACGGAATTCCCAGAAAATTCCTGGAATTCCTGGAAAAAATTCCCAAGAATTAAAAAAAAAATTCCTGTAATTCCCAAAAAAAATCCCTGAAATTCCCGAAAAAAGAATAAATTTGGGATGGGGGCCAGGAGGTTGGGAGTCGATGAGAGGATGGAGATGTTCAAGATCCGGTGGGTGGGAAATGGGTTGGGAATGGGAAAAATGGGAAATCCCGTTTTGGGGGTTTGAGTCGGGAGTTTTTGAGGGATTTTATGGGAATTTTGGGAATTGTTTTGGGAGTTCTGGGTTCCCAGAATCAGCGCCCAGGAGCTCGTCAAGCTCCTCAAGGAGATCTTCGCCCACTTTGACAAGCTGGGCCGCTGTGAGTCCTTCACGGAATTCCCAAAAAAATCCTCGGAATTCCCAGAAAAAAATCCCCAGAATTCCCAGAAAAAATTCCCCAGAATTCCTGCACAAAAATTCCAGGAATTCCTAGAAAAAAATTCCCGGAATTCCCGAAAAAAGAATAAATTGGAGATGGGATCCAGGAGTTTGGGAGCCCACGAGGGGATGGAGATGTTCAAGATCCGATGGGTGGGAAATGGGTTGGGAATGGGAAAAATGGGAAATCCCATTTTGGGGGTTTGAGTCGGGAGGTTTTGAGGGATTTTATGGGAATTCTGGGAATTGTTTTGGGAATTCTGGGTCCCCAGAAGCAGCACCCTGGAGCTCACCAAGCTCCTCAAGGAGATCTTCGCCCGCTTCAACAAGCTGGCTGCTGTGAGTCCTGCACGGAATTCCCAGAAAATTCCTGGAATTCCCAGAAAAAAATCCCCAGAATTCCCAGAAAAAATTCCCCAGACTTCCTGCAAAAAAATTCCAGGAATTCCTAGAAAAAAATTCCCAGAATTCCCAAAAAAAGAATAAATTTGGGATGGGGCCCAGGAGGTTGGGAGCCCACGAGGGGATGGAGATGTTCAAGATCCGATGGGTGGGAAAAGGGTTGGGAATGGGAAAAATGGGAAATCCCGTTTTGGGGGTTTGAGTCGGGAGGTTTTGAGGGATTTTATGGGAATTCTGGGATTGTTCAGGGAATTGTTTTGGGAATTCTGGGTTCCCCAGAAGCAGCGCCCAGGAGCTCACCAAGCTCCTCAAGGAGATCTTCGCCCGCTTCGACAAGCTGGGCTGCCGTGAGTCCTGCACGGAATTCCCAGAAAATTCCTGGAATTCCTGGAAAAAATTCCCAAGAATTAAAAAAAAATTCCTGTAATTCCCGAAAAAAATCCCTGAAATTCCCGAAAAAAGAATAAATTTGGGATGGGGTCCAGGAGGTTGGGAGTCCATGAGGGGATGGAGATGTTCAAGATCCGATGGGTGGGAAATGGGTTGGGAATGGGAAAAATGGGAAATCCCGTTTTGGGGGTTTGAGTCGGGAGGTTTTGAGGGATTTTATGGGAATTCTGGGAATTGTTTTGGGAATTGTTTTGGGAATTCTGGGTTCCCAGAAGCACCACCAGCTGCGGATCAAGATCCTGGGGGATTGCTACTACTGCATCTGCGGGCTGCCGGAATTCCGGGAGGACCACGCGGCCTGCTCCATCCGCATGGGGCTGGCCATGGTGGAGGCCATCGCGTAAGGGACGGCGGGAAACGGGAATGGGAATTAATGGGAATGGGAATGGGATTGGGATCCATGGGATGGGAATTGGGGATTGGGAAGTGGGGATTGGGGATTGGGAATTGGGAACAAGGGGTTGGGAATGCGGATGAGATCCATGGGATGGGATGGGAATTGGGGATTGGGAATTGGGAATTGGGAATGGGAATTGGGGATTGGGATCCATGGGATGGGGATGGGCATGGGAATTGGGATCCATGGGAATGGGAATTGGGAATGGGGATTGGGAATTGGGAATGGGAATCGGGGATTGGGGATTGGGATCCGTGGGATGGGGATGGGAACTGGGAGTTGGGAAATGGGAATGGGAATTGGGACTGGGAATTGGGGATTGGGAATGGGAATTGGGAACGGGGAATTGGGAACTGGGAATTGGGAATTGGGGATTGGGATTTGGGAATTTGAATCGGGAATTGGAATTGGGAATGGGAACTGGGAATGGGGATTGGGAATTGGGGATTGGGGATTGGGAATTGGGAATTGGGAATTGGGAACTGGGAATGGGAATTGGGGATTGGGAATTGGGAATGGGGAATTGGGATTGGGAATTGGGAATTGGGAACTGGGAATTGGAATTGCGGATTGGGAATTGGGAATGGAGATTGGGAATTGGGAAATGGTAATGGGAATTGGGGATTGGGAACTGGGAATTGGGGAATTGGGATTGGGAATTGGGAATTGGGAATTGAGAACTGGGAACTGGGATGGGATGAGATGGGATGGGAATTGGGAATTGAGAATGGGAATTGGGAATTGGGAATTGGGAATGGGAATTGGGGATTGGGAATTGGGGATTGGGAATTGGGAACTAGGGGTTGGGAATGCGGATGAGATCCATGGGATGGGAATGGGAATTGGGAATTGGGGAATGGGAATTGGGAATTGGGATCCATGGGATGGGGATGGGCATGGGAATTGGGATCCATGGGAATGGGAATTGGGAATGGGGATTGGGAATTGGGAACTGGGAATTGGGGAATGGGAATTGGGAGTCGGGAATGGGAATTGGGGATTGGGATTGGGATTGGGATTGGGAAGGGAATGGGAATTGGGGATTGGGATTTGTGGGATGGGAATTAATGGGAATTGGGGATTGGGAACTGGGGATTGGGAATTGGGATTGGGATCCATTGGATGGGGATGGGGATGGGAATTGGGAATTGGGAACTGGGAATTGGGAATTGGGATTGGGATTTGAGAACTGGGAACTGGGATGGGATGGGAATGGGAATTGGGAATGGGAATTGGGAATGGGGAATTGGGATTGGGAATTGGGAATTGGGAATGGAGATTGGGAATTGGGAAATGGTAATGGGAATTGGGGATTGGGAACTGGGAATTGGGGATTTGGGGATTGGGGATTGGGATGGGATAGGATGGGAATTGGGGATTGGGATGGGATGGGAATTGGGAATGGGAATTGGGAATTGGGAACTGGAAATTGGGGAATGGGAATTGGGGATTGGGATTGGGAATTGGGAACAGGAATTGGGATGGGAATCGGAATTGGGGATTGGGATCCGTGGAATGGGGATGGGAACTGGGAATTGGGGAATGGGAATTGGGGAATGGGAATTGGGAATTGAGAATTGGGATTGGGGAATGGGAATGGGGTTTGGGGATTGGGAATAGGGAACTGGGATGGATGGGATGGGAATGGGAATTGGGAATTGGGAATTGGTAAATGGGAATTGGGAATAGGGAATTGGGAACTGGGAAATGGGGATTGGGATGGGATCCATGGGATGGGATGGGATGGGATGGGAATGGGAATTGGGAATTGGGAACTGGGAATTGGGGATTGGGAATTGGGAGTCGGGAATGGGAATTGGGGATTGGGATTGGGATGGAAATGGGAATTGGGGATTGGGAATTGGGAGTCGGGAATGGGAATTGGGGATTGGGATTGGGATGGAAATGGGAATTGGGGATTGGGATCCATGGGATGGGAATTAATGGGAATTGGGGATTGGGAACTGGGGATCGGGAATTGGGATTGGGATTTGAGAACTGGGAACTGGGATGGGATGGGATGGGAATGGGAATTGGGAATGGGAATTGGGAATTGGGAATTAGGAATTGGGGATTGGGAATGGGAATTGGGGATTGGGATCTGTGGGATGGGGATGGGAACTGGGAATTGGGAAATGGGAATGGGAATTGGGATTGGGAATTGGGAAATGGAAATGGGAATGGGAATTGGGATTGGGAATTGGGGATTGGGAATGGGAATTGGGATTGGGAATTGGGAATTGGGATTGGGATCCGTGGGATGGGGATGGGAACTGGGAATTGGGAAATGGGAATGGGAATTAGGATTGGGAATTGGGGATTGGGATTGGGAATTGGGAATGGGGAATTGGGAATTAGGAATTGGGAATTGGGGATTGGGAATTGGGGATTGGGGATTGGGAATGGGAATTGGGAACTGGGAATTGGGGATTGGGGATTGGGAATTGGGAGTGGGAATTGGGGATTGAGATGGGATCCATGGGATGGGATGGGAATTGGGAATTGGGATTGGGAAATGAGAATTGGGGTGGGAATGGGGATGGGAATGGGAATTGGGAATTGGGGATTGGGAACTGGGAATGGGGAATGGGAGTGGGGATTGGGATCCATGGGATGGGGATGGGGATTGGGAATGGGAACTGGGAATTGGAATTGGGAATTGGGATAGGATCCATGGGATGGGATGGGAATGGGAATGGGAATGGGAATGGGAATTGGAATTGGAATTGGGAATTGGGGATTGGGAATGGGGATGGGAATGGGGATTGGGAATAGGGATTTGGGAATTGGAATTGGGAATTGGGATGGGATGGGATGGGAATTGGGAATTGGGAATGGGAATTGGGAATGGGAATGGGGATGGGAATGGGAATGGGGGTGATTGTTGACGCTGGAGGCCGGGCTGTGCTGAAGCCGCATTCCCTGCGGATTGTCACGTTCCCTGCGGATACTCCTCAATCCGTGCCGACATTCCCATGGCCATTCCCCATTCCCCGTGGTCATTCCCAGTCCCCATGGCCATTCCCAGTCCCCGTGGTCATTCCCAGTTCCTGTGGCCATTCCCTGTCCCCGTGGCCACTCCCTGTTCCCGATGGCCACTCCCAGTCCCTGCAACCAGTCCTGGTCCCTGTGGCTACTCCCTGTGCCCATGTCCCCATGTCCCCACGGTGTCCCCATGGTGTCCCCATGTCCCCACGGTGTCCCCACTGTCCCAGCTCAGTGCGGGAGCGCACTCACACGGCCGTGGATATTCCCCATTCCCCATTCCCATTCCCCATGTCCCCATGTCCCCACGGTGTCCCCATGGTGTCCCCATGTCCCAGCTCGGTGCAGCAGTGGACATTCCCCATGTCCCCACGGTGTCCCCACGGTGTCCCCACGGTGTCCCCATGTCCCAGCTCGGTGTGGGGAGTGCACCCGCACGGCCGTGGCCATTCCCCACGGTGTCCCCATGATGTCCCCATGTCCCCCCGGTGTCCCCCCCGGTGTCCCCACGGTGTCCCCACGGTGTCCCCATGTCCCAGCTCATGCGGGAGCACACTCGCATGGCCGTGGACATTCCCCATGATGTCCCCATGTCCCCATGGTGTCCCCATGTCCCAGCTCGGTGTGGCAGTGCACCCTCACGGCCGTGGCCATTCCCCATGGTCACTCCTGGTGTCCCCATGTCCCCGCGGTGTCCCCACTGTCCCAGCTCGGTGCGGCAGCGCACTTGCACAGCCGTGGACATTCCCCATGTCCCCACGGTGTCCCCACGGTGTCCCCATGTCCCAGCTCGGTGCGGCAGCGCACCCGCACGGCTGTGGCCATTCCCCATTCCTATTCCTGGTGACCATTCCCAATGTCCCCCTGTCCCCATGATGTCCCCACGGTGTCCCCACGGTGTCCCCATGTCCCAGCTCGGTGCGGCAGTGCACCCGCACGGCTGTGGCCATTCCCCATTCCTATTCCTGGTGACCATTCCCCATGTCCCCACGGTGTCCCCATGGTCACTCCTGGTGTCCCCACGGTGTCCCCATGTCCCAGCTCGGTGCGGCAGCGCACCCGCACAGCCGTGGACATTCCCCATGTCCCCACGGTGTCCCCACGGTGTCCCCACGGTGTCCCCATGTCCCAGCTCGGTGCGGCAGCGCACCCGCACGGCAGTGGCCATTCCCCATTCCTATTCCTGGTGGCCATTCCCAATGTCCCCACGGTGTCCCCACGGTGTCCCCATGTCCCCACGGTGTCCCCACGGTGTCCCCACGGTGTCCCCATGTCCCAGCTCGGTGCGGCAGCACACCCGCACGGCTGTGGACATTCCCCATTCCTATTCCTGGTGACCATTCCCAATGTCCCCACGGTGTCCCCACGGTGTCCCCATGTCCCAGCTCGGTGCGGCAGCGTACCCGCACGGCCGTGGCCATTCCCCATTCCTGTTCCTGGTGACCATTCCCAATGTCCCCACGGTGTCCCCATGTCCCCATGGTCACTCCTGGTGTCCCCACGGTGTCCCCATGTCCCAGCTCGGTGCGGCAGCGCACCCACACGGCCGTGGCCATTCCCCATGTCCCCACGGTGTCCCCACGGTGTCCCCACAGTGTCCCCATGTCCCAGCTCGGTGCGGCAGCGCACCCGCACGGCCGTGGCCATTCCCCATGTCCCCACAGTGTCCCCATGTCCCCCTGTCCCCATGATGTCCCCACGGTGTCCCCACGGTGTCCCTATGTCCCAGCTCGGTGTGGGAGAGCACTCGCACGGCCGTGGACATTCCCAATGTCCCCATTCCCCATTCCCATGTCCCCACAGTGTCCCCACGGTGTCCCCATGTCCCAGCTCGGTGCGGCAGCGCACCTGCACGGCCGTGGCCATTCCCCATTCCCTGTCCCCATGTCCCCATGTCCCCATGGTGTCCCCACGGTGTCCCCACGGTGTCCCCACGGTGTCCCCATGTCCCCATGGTCACTCCTGGTGTCCCCATGGTGTCCCCATGTCCCAGCTCGGTGCAGCAGCGCACCCGCACGGCCGTGGCCATTCCCCATGTCCCCACGGTATCCCCCTGTCCCCATGGTGTCCCCATTTCCCCACGGTGTCCCCCTGTCCCCATGGCGTCCCCATGTCCCCACGGTGTCCCCATGTCCCAGCTCGGTGCAGCAGCGCACTCGCACAGCCGTGGCCATTCCCCATGGTGTCCCCATGTCCCCCTGTCCCCATGAAGTCGCCACGGTGTCCCCACGGTGTCCCCATGTCCCAGCTCGGTGCGGAGCGCACCCGCACAGCCATGAACATTCCCCATTCCTATCCCTGGTGACCATTCCAATGTCCCCACGGTGTCCCCACGGTGTCCCCACGGTGTCCCCATGTCCCCACGGTGTCCCCACGGTGTCCCCACGGTGTCCCCATGTCCCAGCTCGGTGCGGCAGCACACCCGCACGGCTGTGGACATTCCCCATTCCTATTCCTGGTGACCATTCCCAATGTCCCCACGGTGTCCCCATGTCCCAGCTCGGTGCGGCAGCGCACCCGCACGGCCGTGACCATTCCCACTGTCCCCACGGTGTCCCCACGGTGTCCCCACAGTGTCCCCACAGTGTCCCCACGGTGTCCCCATGTCCCAGCTCGGTGCGGCAGCGCACCCACACGGCCGTGGCCATTCCCCATTCCTATTCCTGGTGACCATTCCCAATGTCCCCACGGTGTCGCCATGTCCCCATGGTCACTCCTGGTGTCCCCACGGTGTCCCCATGTCCCAGCTCGGTGCAGCAGCGCACCCACACAGCCGTGGACATTCCCCATGTCCCCATGGTGTCCCCACGGTGTCCCCACAGTGTCCCCATGTCCCAGCTCGGTGCGGAGCGCACCCGCACAGCCATGAACATTCCCCATTCCTATCCCTGGTGACCATTCCAATGTCCCCACGGTGTCCCCACGGTGTCCCCACGGTGTCCCCATGTCCCCACGGTGTCCCCACGGTGTCCCCACGGTGTCCCCATGTCCCAGCTCGGTGCGGCAGCACACCCGCACGGCTGTGGACATTCCCCATTCCTATCCCTGGTGACCATTCCCACTGTCCCCACGGTGTCCCCACGGTGTCCCCACAGTGTCCCCACGGTGTCCCCACGGTGTCCCCATGTCCCAGCTCGGTGCGGCAGCGTACCCGCACGGCCATGGATATTCCCCATTCCTGTTCCTGGTGACCATTCCCAATGTCCCCACGGTGTCCCCATGTCCCCATGGTCACTCCTGGTGTCCCCACGGTGTCCCCATGTCCCAGCTCGGTGCGGCAGCGCACCCACACGGCCGTGGCCATTCCCCATGTCCCCACGGTGTCCCCACGGTGTCCCCACGGTGTCCCTATGTCCCAGCTCGGTGTGGGAGAGCACTCGCACGGCCGTGGACATTCCCAATGTCCCCATTCCCCATTCCCATGTCCCCACAGTGTCCCCACGGTGTCCCCATGTCCCAGCTCGGTGCGGCAGCGCACCTGCACGGCCGTGGCCATTCCCCATTCCCTGTCCCCATGTCCCCATGTCCCCATGGTGTCCCCACGGTGTCCCCACGGTGTCCCCACGGTGTCCCCATGTCCCCATGGTCACTCCTGGTGTCCCCATGGTGTCCCCATGTCCCAGCTCGGTGCAGCAGCGCACCCGCACGGCCGTGGCCATTCCCCATGTCCCCACGGTGTCCCCCTGTCCCCATGGTGTCCCCATTTCCCCACGGTGTCCCCCTGTCCCCATGGCGTCCCCATGTCCCCACGGTGTCCCCATGTCCCAGCTCGGTGCAGCAGCGTACCCGCATGGCCGTGGCCATTCCCCATGGTGTCCCCATGTCCCCCTGTCCCCATGAAGTCGCCACGGTGTCCCCACGGTGTCCCCATGTCCCAGCTCGGTGCGGAGCGCACCCGCACAGCCATGAACATTCCCCATTCCTATCCCTGGTGACCATTCCAATGTCCCCACGGTGTCCCCACGGTGTCCCCACGGTGTCCCCATGTCCCCACGGTGTCCCCACGGTGTCCCCACGGTGTCCCCATGTCCCAGCTCGGTGCGGCAGCACACCCGCACGGCCGTGGCCATTCCCCATTCCTATTCCTGGTGACCATTCCCAATGTCCCCACGGTGTCCCCATGTCCCAGCTCGGTGCGGCAGCGCACCCGCACGGCCGTGACCATTCCCACTGTCCCCACGGTGTCCCCACGGTGTCCCCACAGTGTCCCCACAGTGTCCCCACGGTGTCCCCATGTCCCAGCTCGGTGCGGCAGCGCACCCACACGGCCGTGGCCATTCCCCATTCCTATTCCTGGTGACCATTCCCAATGTCCCCACGGTGTCGCCATGTCCCCATGGTCACTCCTGGTGTCCCCACGGTGTCCCCATGTCCCAGCTCGGTGCAGCAGCGCACCCACACAGCCGTGGACATTCGCCATGTCCCCACGGTGTCCCCACGGTGTCCCCATGTCCCAGCTCGGTGCGGCAGCGCACCCACACAGCCGTGGACATGCGCGTGGGCGTGCACAGCGGCGCGGTGCTGGGCGGCGTGCTGGGACAGAAGCGGTGGCAGTACGACGTCTGGTCCACCGATGTCACCGTGGCCAACAAGATGGAGGCGGGCGGCATCCCCGGGTGAGTGTCCCCGCGCCGGGGCGGCCGCGGCGGTGGCACCGGTGACGCCGAGGTGACGGCGGTGGCCGCGGCAGGCGCGTGCACATCTCGCAGAGCACCGTGGACTGCCTCAAGGGAGAGTTCGAGGTGGAGCCGGGCGAGGGCGGCTCCCGGTGCGACTACCTGAGGGACAAGGGCATTGTCACCTACCTGGTGGTGGTCCCCAAGCAGGGGCTGCGGCACGGCGTCAACGGAGTGGTGAGTGGCACCTCTGGGGACAATGGGGACATTGGGGACGTGGGTGTGGGGACATTGACATTGATTGTGTCAGTGGAGTGGTGAGTGGCACCTCTGGGGACAATGGGGACACTGGGGATGTTGGGGGACATGGGTGTGGGAACGTTGACGTTGATTGTGTCAATGGCGTGGTGGGTGGCACCGTGGGGACAATGGGGACAATGGGGGGGACAGTGGGGACATGGGTGTGGGGACGTTGTGTTTGGTTGTGTCAATGGTGTGCTGGGTGGCACCCGTGGGGACAATAGGGACAGTGTGGGGACACTGGGGACACGGGGTGTGGGGACATTGACACTGATTGTGTCAATGGTGTGGTGGGTGGCGCCCGTGGGGACAATGGGGACATTGGGGATGTTGGGGACATGGGTGTGGGGACACTGTCATTGATTGTGTCAATGGTGTGGTGAGTGGCGCCTCTGGGGACAATGGGGGCAATGAGGGGGACAATGAGGGGGACATGGGTGTGGGGACATTGTGTTTGGTTGTGTCAATGGTGTGCTGGGTGGCACCGGTGGGGACAATGGGGACAATGGGGGGGACACTGGGGACAATGGTGGGGACATGGGTGTGGGGACATTGTCATTGATTGTGTCAATGGTGTGGTGAGTGGCACCGCTGGGGACAGTGGGGACAATGTGGGGGACAATGGGGACATTGGTGTGGGGACATTTTCATTGATTGTGTCAGTGATGTGGTGAGTGGCACTGGTGGGGACACTGGGGACAGTGTGGGGGACATTGGGGATGTTGACACTGGTTGTGTCAATGGTGTGGTGGGTAGCGCCAGTGGGGACAATGGGGACAATGGTGGGGACATTGGGGATGTTGACACTGATTGTGTCAGTGGTGTGGTGGGTAGCGCCAGTGGGGACAATGGGGACAATGGTGGGGACATTGGGGACGTTGACATTGATTGTGTCAGTGGTGTGGTGAGTGGCACCCATGGGGACTCTGGGGACAATGGTGGGGACAATGGGGATGTTGACATTGGTTGTGTCAATGGTGTGGTGAGTGGCACTGCTGGGGACAATGGGGACAATGGGGTGTGGGGACACTGTCATTGATTGTGTCAATGGTGTGGTGAGTGGCACCCGTGGGGACAGTGGTGGGGACAGTGTGGGGGACAATGGGGACAAGGGTGTGGGGACATTGTGTTTGGTTGTGTCAATGGAGTGGTGAGTGGCACCAGTGGGGACACTGGGGACAATGTGGGGGACACTGGGGACATTGTCATTGATTGTGTCAACGGAGTGGTGAGTGGCACCCGGGGGGACAGTGGGGACAATGGGGGGGGCAATGGGGACAAAGGTGGGGACGCTGGGGATGTTGACATTGATTGTGTCAATGGTGTGGTGGGTGGCACCTCTGGGGACAATGGGGAAAATGGGGGGGACATTGGGGACGTTGACATTGATTGTGTCAATGACGTGGTGAGTGACTGTGGTAGGGACACTGGGGACACTGGGGACACTGGGGACATGGGTGTGAGGACATTGTCATTGATTGTGTCAATGGTGTGGTGGGTGGCACTGCTGGGGACACTGGGGACAATGGTGGGGAAGTTGGGGATGTTGACATTGGTTGTGTCAATGGTGTGGTGAGTGGCACCCGTGGGGACAGTGTGGGGGACAATGGGGACATTGGTGTGGGGACATTCTCATTGATTGTGTCAATGGTGTGGTGGGTGGCACCGTTGGGGACACTGGGGACAATGGTGGGGACATGGGTGTGGGGACATTGTCCCTGACTGTGTCCCATGGCGTGGTGAGTGGTACCTGTGGGGACAGTGGGGACAATGGTGGGGACACTGGGGATGTTGACATTGATTGTGTCAATGGTGTGGTGAGTGGCGCCCGTGGGACAATGGGGACAATGAGGGGGACAATGAGGGGGACATGGGTGTGGGGGCATTGTCATTGACCCCAACAACATGGTGAGTGACTGTGGTGGGGACACTGGGGACACTGGGAACATGGGTGTGGGGACACTGGGGACAATGGTGGGGACATAGGTGTGGGGACACTGTCACTGACTGTGTCCCATGGCGTGGTGAGTGGTACTGCTGGGGACAATGGGGACAATGGTGGAGACATGGGGTGTGGGGACACTGTCACTGATTGTGTCAATGACGTGGTGAATGACTGTGGTGGGGACACTGGGGACAATGGTGGGGACATGGGTGTGGGGACATTGTCATTGATTGTGTCAATGGAGTGGTGAGTGGCACCGGTGGGGACAGTGGGGGGGACACTGGGGACGTTGACATTGATTGTGTCAGTGGCGTGGTGAGTGGCACCTCTGAGGACACTGGGGACAATGGTGGGGACATTGGGGATGTTGACATTGGTTGTGTCAATGGTGTGGTGAGTGGCACTGCTGGGGACAATGGGGACAATGGGGTGTGGGGACACTGTCATTGATTGTGTCAGTGGCGTGGTGAGTGGCACCAGTGGGGACAGTGGGGACATTGGGGATGTTGGGGACATGGGTGTGGGGACATTGTCATTGATTGTGTCAATGGTGTGGTGAGTGGCACCCGTGGGGACAGTGGTGGGGACAGTGTGGGGGACAATGGGGACATGGGTGTGGGGACATTGTGTTTGGTTGTGTCAATGGAGTGGTGAGTGGCACCGGTGGGGACAATGGTGGGGACATTGGGGACGTTGACGTTGATTGTGTCAATGGTGTGGTGAGTGGCACCGGTGGGGACAATGGAGACAATGAGGGGGACATTGGGGACATGGGTGTGGGGACATTGTCCCTGACTGTGTCCCATGGCGTGGTGAGTGGCACTCCTGGGGACACTGGGGACAAAGGTGGGGACACTGGGGATGTTGACATTGATTGTGTGAATGGTGTGGTGGGTGGCACTGCTGGGGACAGTGGGGACAATGGTGGGGACATTGGGGACGTTGACATTGGTTGTGTCAATGGCGTGGTGAGTGGCACCCGTGGGGACAGTGGGGACAATGGGGGTGACACGGTGACACGGTGACACTCACCACACCCGTGTCCCCCGCAGAACCTGTCCCTGACCTTGTCCCAAAGCATGATGGGTGACATGGTGACACTGGTCACACAGTGTCACCCATGATGTCCCTGTCCCCGCAGAAGCTGTCCCTGACCTTGTCCCCCAGCGTGATGGGTGACACAGTGACACAATGTCACCCATGATGTCCCTGTCCCCACAGAAGCTGTCCCTGACCTCGTCCCACGGCGTGTCCCCCCCTCCTGTCACCACCAACGGTGGCCTCAGCCCGGAGCCCCCCGAGGACGCCGAGCGCGGCCGCAGCAGCTCCGCGGAGCTCGACGATGATGACGACACCGAGGTACCAAAACTGTCCCCTTGGTGTCCCCTTGGTGTCCCCTTGATGTCCCCTTGGTGTCCCCACGGTGTCCCCTCGGTATGCCCTTGGTGTCTCCTCAGTGTCACCATGGTGTCCTCGTAGTGTCCCTGCAGTGTCCCCAGGGTATCCCCTTGGTGTCCCTGCCCTGTCCCCTCAGTGTCCCCACGGTGTCCCTGTGGTGTCTCCTGGGTGTCCCCTCGGTGTCCCCAGGGTGTCCCTGCCATGTCCCCAGGGTGTCCCTTTGGTATCCCCACATTGTCCCAGTGGTGTCCCCACCATGTCCCAGTGGTGTCCCCTCAGTGTCTCCTTGGTGTCCTCTCGGTGTCCCCTTGGTTTCCCTGCCACGTCCCCACGATGTCCCCTCAGTGTCCCCAGTGTGTCCCTGCAGTGTCCCTGGGCTGTCCCCACAGTGTCCCCATGCTGTCCCCATGCTGTCCCCGTGCTGTCCCCAGGTCCCCAACCCGTCGTTCCCCAATCCCCGTTGGTGGCTGCGGCTGCGGGACCTGGCCGAGCGCGTGGTGTCCCCAGGCTGTCCTGGCAATGTCCCCATGGTGTCCCCACAGTGTCCCCAGGCTGTCCTGGCAATGTCCCCATGTTGTCCCCATGCTGTCCCCAGGTCCCCAACCCGTCGTTCCCGAACCCTCACCGGCAGCTGCTGCTGCGGGACCTGGCTGAGCGCGTGGTGTCCCCAGGGTGTCCCTGCTGTGTCCCCAGGGTGTCACTGCAGTGTCCCTGGGCTGTCCCAGGGTATCCTGGCAATGTCCCCTGCAGTGTCCCTTCATTGTCCCCAGGTCCCCAACCCATCATTCCCGAACCCCCGGAGGCGACTGCGGGACCTGGCCAAGCACGTGGTGTCCCCAAGGTGTCCCTGCAGTGTCCCCAGGCTGTCCTGGCGATGTCCCCAGGGTGTTCCCATGATGTCCCCACGGTGTCCCCCACGCTGTCACCTCATTGTCCCCAGGTCCCCAACCCGTTGTTCCCCAATCCCTGTCGGCGGCTGCGGCTGCGGGACCTGGTCGAGCGCGTGGTGTCCCCAGGGTGTCCCTGCAGTGTCCCCAGGCTGTCCTGGCAATGTCCCCACAGTGTCCCCATGGTGTCCCCTCATTGTCCCCAGGTCCCCAACCCGTCGTTCCCCAATCCTCGTTGGCGGCTGCAGCTGCGGGACCTGGCCGAGTGCGTGGTGTCCCCAGGGTGTCCCTGCAGTGTCCCTGGGCTGTCCCAGGGTATCCTGCCAATGTCCCCTGCAGTGTCCCCTCGTTGTCCCCAGGTCCCCAACCCGTCGTTCCCCAATCCCCGCCGGCGGCTGCGGCTGCGGGACCTGGCCGAGCGCGTGGCGGGCGCGGCTCAGAACGAGCAGGAGCTGAACCGGCTGCTCAACGAGGCCCTGCTGGAGCGCGAGAGCATCCAGGCGTGAGTCAGCACCAAATTGCCCGGAATTACCCCCAAAAAATTACCAAAATTTCCAGAAAATTGCAAAAAAATTCACGAAAATTAAAAAAAAAAAACCTCCCGAAAATCCTTTGAAAATCCTGAGAAAATCACAAAAATTCCTGAAAAATTCCAAAAATTCCAAAAATTCCTGAAAATTCTCAAAACTTCGCAGAAATTCCTGAAAAGTTTCAAAAAACAAAAAAAATCCCCCCAATTTTGACAGAATTAAAAAAAAAAACCCTCAAAAATTAAAAAAAGCCTGAAAATTTCCACAAATTCTCCCTAAAACTTCCACAAATTCCCAAAAATTCTAAAAATACACCCAAATTTACTGGAAACCCCAAAAAATTCCTGAAAATTCCCACAAAATTCCCCAGGAATCCTCCCAAAAAATTCAATAAATCCCCAAAAAATCCCTCCCAAAAATCTGCGAAAATTCTGCAAAAATCCCCGAAAATCCCCCCAAAAAATCCCAAAAAATCCCCAAAAATTCCCCAAAAATTCCCCCAAAAATTCCCAAAAATTCCCCTAAAAATCCCCGAAAATCCTCAAAACTTCCCCAAAAAATCCCCAAAAATCCTCTTAAAAAATCCCAAAAAATCCCAAAAAATCCCCAAAAATCCTCTTAAAAAATCCCAAAAAATCCCCAAAAATTTCCCAAAAAATCCCCCCAAAAATCCCAAAATTCTCAAAAAATCCCTCCCAAAAATCCCAAAAATTCCCAAAAATTCTCGCCCCAAAAATCCCCCAAAACCTGGCGTCCCCCAGCCTGAAGGGCAAGAGCACGTTCCGCCTGTCCCTGCGCTTCACCGACCCCGAGATGGAGACGCGCTACTCGGTGGAGAAGGAGAAGCAGAGCGGCGCCGCCTTCAGCTGCTCCTGCCAAAATTCCCCAAAAATCCCCAAAACTGCCCCAAAAATTCCCAAAAAAATCCTCAAAAATTCCTCAAAAAATCCTCAAAAAATCCCCCCAAAATCCCCAAAAATCTCAAAAAATCCCTCCCAAAAATCTGCAAAAATTCCGCAAAAATCCCTAAAAATCCCCCAAACATTCCCCAAAAAATCCTCAAAAATCCCCCAAAAATCCTCAAAAATCTCCCAAAAATTCCCCAAAAAATCCCCAAAAAATCCTCAAAAAATCCCCAAAAAATCCTCAAAAATCCTCAAAAAATCCCAAAAATTCCCCCAAAAATCCCCAAAAAAATCCCCAAAAATCCCCAAAAATTCCTCAAAAAATCCTCAAAAATTCCCCAAAAAATCCCCCCAAAAATTCCCAAAAATTCTTGCCCAAAAATCCCCCAAAACCTGGCGTCCCCCAGCCTGAAGGGCAAGAGCACGTTCCGCCTGTCGCTGCGCTTCACCGACCCCGAGATGGAGACGCGCTACTCGGTGGAGAAGGAGAAGCAGAGCGGCGCCGCCTTCAGCTGCTCCTGCGTCGTCCTCATCTTCACCGCCCTGGTGGAGGCCGTCATCGACCCCTGGTACGGCTGGGGACACCCTGGGGGGACACCTGGGGTGGCACCGGGTTGTCACCTCTGTCCCCTCGGCAGGTTGGTGACCAACTACGTGACGTTCGTGGTGGGCGAGGTTCTGCTGGTGGGGCTCACGCTCTGCTCCTTGGCCGCCGTCTTCCCGAGGGTGAGATGGGGACACGCCTTGGGGACATCGTGGTGGCGTGTCACCACCCCCGGTGACCGCAGTCTGGTGTCACCGCAGGCCTTCCCCAAGAAGCTGGTGGCCTTCTCCACCTGGATCGACCGCACGCGCTGGGCGCGCAACACCTGGGCCATGGCGGCCATCGCCATCGTCACCCGCGGCCGACATCGTGGACATGGTGAGGGGACAACACCCGGGCCATGGTGTCACCTCGGTCACCTCGTGTCCCCAGCTGGGGTGGCGTGGAGGACACAGGGTGGTGGTCAATGGGGCACCAAGGGGTGGTGGCTGTGAGGAGAAGCCAAAGGACTGAGGTACATCATGCTGGTGGCCATGGTGGCCACCGTGTCCCCATGTCCCCAGCTCGGCTGTCATGGGGACCATGGGGTGGTGACCAATGGGGCATCAGGGCCACCATGGGGTGGTGACCAGTGGGACATCAGGGCCACCATGGGGAGGTGGCCAATGGGGACACCAAGGGGTGGTGGTTGTGAGGAGCAGCCAAAACACTGAGGTACATCATCCTGGTGGCCATGGTGACCACTGTGTCCCCATGTCCCCAGTTTGGCTGCCATGGGGACCCATGGGACATCAGGGCCACCATGGGGTGGTGGCCAATGGGGACACCAAGGGGTGGTGGCTGTGAGGGACAGCACCCTGCAGCTCCATCACCCTGGTGGTCATGGTGACCACCATGTCCCCACACTGACCCCTTCCCCATGTCCCCAGCTCGCCTGCCACCGCCACCCGCTGGCTGGTGACCAATGGGACCCCAGGGCCACCATGGGGTGGTGACCAATGGGACATCGGTTCCACCATGGGGTGGTGGCTGTGAGGAGCACCCTCAGCATTGCAGCTCCATCACCCTGGTGGCCATGGTGGACCCTGTGTCCCCATGTCCCCATCTCGGCTGCCGTGGGGACCATGGGGTGGTGGCTCCATGGAGCAGCCAGAACACTGAGTTACACCACCCTGGTGACCATGGTGACCACCATGTCCCCACGCTGACCCCCCTCCCCATGTCCCCAGCTCGCCTGCCACCCGCCACCGCTGGCTGGTGACCAACGGCACCTCGGGGCCACCTCGCGGTGGTGACACCGGCGGCGGTGGCGGTGGCTGCGCCGACCACCCCAAGTACTTCAGCTACATCGCTCTGCTGGCCCTGGTGGCCACCGTGATGCTGGTCCAGGTGAGCCACATGGTCAAGCTGACCCTCATGGTGCTCATCACCGCCGCCACCGGCGCCGTCAACTTCTCCGCTTGGGGACCCATCTTCGACCACTACGACCGGCGCCGCGGCCAGCCCAGCTCGTAAGGAGGGGACACGGAGGGGACAGGGAGGGGACAGGGATGGGACAGGAATTCCATGGTGGGGATGGTTCCTCGGCAGGTCGGTGCTGGTGCCCTCCAAGTACTCCATGACCGCCATGATCTTCGTGGTGATGCTCAGCTTCTACTACTTCTCGCGGCACGTGAGTGGCCTGGGGAGAAAATGTGTCCTTCCTGTCCTTTTCCTTCTTTTTCCTTATTTTTCCTTCTTTTCCTTCTTTTTCCTTCTTTTTCCTTCTTTTTCCCTTCCTTTTCCTTCTTTTTCCTGCCTTTTCCTGCCTTTTCTTCCTCTTTCTTTCTCTTACCTCTCCTTCCTGCCCTTTTCCTTCTTTTTCCTTTTTTTTCCTTTTTTTCCCTTCTTTTTCTTTTTTTTCCTCCTTCTCCTTCTTTTTTCCTTCTTTTTCCTGCCTTTTCCTTCCTTTTCCTGCCTTTTCTTCCTCTTTCCTTCTCTTCGCCTCTCCTTCCCGCCCTTTTCCTTCTTTTTCCTTCTTTTTCCTTTTATTTCCTTTTTTCCCTTCTTTTTCCCTTTTTTTCCTCCTTCTTCCTTCTTTTTCCTTCTTTTTCTTTCCTTTTCCTGCCTTTTCTTCCTCTTTCCTTCTCTTACCTCTCCTTCCTGCCCTTTTCCTTCTTTTTCCTTTTTTTCCTTCTTTTTCTTTCCTTTTCCTGCCTTTTCTTCCTCTTTCCTCCTCTTGCCTCTCCTTCCCACCCTTTTCCTTCTTTCTCTTTCTTTTTCCTTCTTTTTCCTTCTTTTCCTTCTTTTTCCTTCTTTTCCTTCTTTTTCCTTCTTTTTTTCCTTCTTTTTCCTTCTTTTTCCTTCTTTCTCCTTTTTCCTTCTTCTTCCTGCCTTTTCCCTCTTTTTCTTCCTCTTTCCTTGCTTTTCCTTCTTCTTCCATCTTTTTCCTTCTTTTTCCTGCCCTTTCTTCCTTTTTCCTTCCTTTTCCCTCCTTTTCTTCCTCTTTCCTCCTCTTCCTTCTCCTTCCCACCCTTTTCCTTCTTTCTCCTTCTTTTTCCTTCTTTCTCCTTATTTTTCCTTCTTTTTCCTTATTTTCCTTCTTTTTCCTTCTTTTTCCTTCTTCTTCTGGCCTTTTCCTGCCCTTTCTTCCTCTTCCCTCTTTTCCTTCTCTTCCTTCTTTTCTTCTTTTCCTTGTTTTTCCTGCCCTTTCTTCCCTTTCCCATTCTTCCTTTTCCTTCTTTTTCCTTCCTTTTTTTCCTTTTCCCTATTTGTCCTTTTCCTGCCCTTTCTTCCCTTTAATTCCTTTTCCTTCTTCTTCCTTCTTTTCCTTCTTTTTCCTTCCTTTCCCTACCCTTTCTTCCCTTTCCCTTCTTTTCCTCCTCTTGCTCTCCTTCCTGCCCTTTTCCTTCTCCTTCCTGCCCTTTTCCTTCTTCTTCCTCCCTTTTACTGCTTTTTCTTCCCTTTCCATTGTTTTTCCTCCTCTTGCCTGTCCTTCCCTCCCTTTTCCTTCTTCTTCCTTTCTTTTCCTGCCCTTTCTTCCCCTTTCCTT
>JANCRA010000457.1:0-38012 GCA_024362935.1 Setophaga petechia
ATGACAAAAAACGGTGATAAAATGACAAAAAACAGGGAAAAATGGGGTTAAAATTATGAGAAATTTGGGAGGAAAATTGGGGGAAAATGGGAAATGATCTGTGACTTGTGCTCCTCAGGAACTGCAAAAATGGGGTGAAAATGGGAAAAAACGGTGAAAAAAATGACAAAAAAGGGGTGAAAAAATGGGAAAAAAACGGAAAAAATGACAAAAAAAACGGTGAAAAAATGGGGAAAAACGGTGAAAAAATGACAAAAAATGGTGAAAAAATGGGAAAAAAAGGTGAAAAATGGGGGTAAAATTATGAGAAAATTGCGGGGAAAATGGGGAACTGATCTGTGACTTGTGCTCCTTGGGAACTGCAAAAATGGGGTGAAAATGGGAAAAAAACGGTGAAAAAAATGAACGAAAAAACGGTGAAAAAATGACAAAAAAGGGTGAAAAAATGGGAAAAAACAGGAAAAAATGACGAAAACCCGGTGAAAATTGATGAGAAATTTGGGGATAAAAAGGGGAAAATGGGGAACTGATCAGCAAGTCAACCTCCTCAGGAGCTGCAAAAATGGGGCAAAAATGAGAGAAAATGGGGGAAAAATGGTGAAAAATGGGGAAAAAATGGTGAAAAAATGGGGAAAAATGGTGAAAAAATGGGGAAATGGGGGAAATGTCCTGGAAACGGGCGCTGCGCCACCGAGCACGGCCGGCCCCACCGATGATCCGGGACTCGTCATCCTCGGGAACTGGAAATGGGGAGAAAACGGGAAAAAAACGGGGAAAAACCGGGAAAAAAACGGTGAAAAAACGGGAAAAAACGGTGAAAAAATGACGAAAAACGGTGAAAAAATGACAAAAAACGGTGAAAAAATGGGAAAAAAACGGTGAAAAAAATGGGAAAAAACGGTGAAAAATGGGGGGAAAATGATGAGAAACTTGGGGGAAAATGGGGGAAAATTGGGGGGAAAATGGGGAACAGATCTGTGACTTGTGCTCCTCGAGAACTGGGGTTAAAAAACAGGGGAAAACGGGAAAAACATCAAAAATTGAAAATATGGAGGAAAAATGGGGAAAAATGGAAAGAAACAGGGGAAAAACGGGTTAAAAATGGTGAAAAAAGTGAGAAAAATTTGGGAAAAAAAAGGGGAAAATGTGGGGAAAATGTGGGGAAAATGGGGAAATGGTCAGGGACTCAACCTCCTCAGGAACTGCAAAAAATTGGGGAAAAATGTGAAAAAATGGAAAAAAATTGGGGAAACATAGGAAAACAAAAGGGGAAAATATGGGAAAAATGGGTGGAAGTTTGGAGAAATGATCAGGGACTCGTCAGCCTTTGGAACTGGGGCAAAAAACTGGGAAAATGGGAAAAAATAGGGAAAAAATTGGGAAAAAATTGGGAAAAATGGGGGGAAATGTCCTGGAACGGGCGTTGGGTCACCGAGCCACGGCCGGCCCCCTGATGATCTGAGACTCGTCCTCCTCGGGAACTGAAAATGGGGAGAAAACGCGAAAAAACGGTGAAAAAAACGGGAAAAACGGTGAAAAAATGACAAAAAATGGTGAAAAAATGACGAAAAACGGTGAAAAAATGACAAAAAAACGGTGAAAAAATGACAAAAAAACGGTGAAAAAACGGGGGAAAAAAGGTGAAAAATGGGGGGAAAATAATGAGAAAATTGGGGGAAAATGGGAAATTATCTGTGACTTGTGCTCCTCGGGAACTGCAAAAATGGGGTGAAAACGGGAAAAAACGGTGAAAAAAATGACGAAAAAACGGTGAAAAAATGGGAAAAAACGGTGAAAAAATGGGAAAAAAACGGTGAAAAAATGACAAAAAACGGTGAAAAAATGACGAAAAACGGGGAAAAAATGACAAAAAATGGTGAAAAAATGGGGAAAAAAAGGTGAAAAATGGGGGTAAAATTATGAGAAAATTGGGGGAAAATGGGGAACTGATCTGTGACTTGTGCTCCTTGGGAACTGCAAAAATGGGGTGAAAACGGGGAAAAAACGGTGAAAAAACGGTGAAAAAAACAGTGAAAAAAATGACAAAAAAGGGTGAAAAAATGGAAAAAACAGGAAAAAATGACGAAAAACGGTGAAAATTGATGAGAAATTTGGGGATAAAAAGGGGAAAATGGGGAACTGATCAGCAAGTCAACCTCCTCAGGAACTGCAAAAATGGGGCAAAAATGAGAGAAAATGGGGGAAAAATGGTGAAAAATGGGGAAAAATGGTGAAAAATGGGGAAAAATGGTGAAAAAATGGGGAAATGGGGGGAAATGTCCTGGAACGGGCGCTGGGTCACGGAGCACGGCCGGCCCCCGATGATCTGAGACTTGTCCTCCTCGGGAACTGGAAATGGGGAGAAAACGGGAAAAAACGGGGAAAAAACGGGAAAAAACGGTGAAAAAAATGACGAAAAAACGGTGAAAAAATGACGACAAAAGGTGAAAAATGGGGGGAAAATGATGAGAAATTTGGGAGGAAAATTGGGGGAAAATGGGAAACTGATCTGTGACTTGTGCTCCTCGGGAACTGCAAAAATGGGGTGAAAATGGGGAAAAATGGGGAAAAAAATGAGAAAAAACAGTGAAAAAACGGGAGAAAAATAGAAAAAAAAAAAGGGAAAAAATGGTAAAATATGGGGGAATAAAGGGGAAAAAATGGGAAATGATCAGTGACTTGTGCTCCTCGGGAACTGGGGTGAAAAACAGGGAAAATGGGAAAAATGTGAAAAATTGAAGAAATGGAGGAAAAATGGGGAAAAATGGGGAAAAACCCGGGGAAAATATGGGGAAAAATGGGGGGGAAATGGGGAAATGATCGGTGACCTCGTCCTCCTCGGGAACTGCAAAAATGGGGGTGAAAATGGGAAAAAATGGGTGAAAAAATGACAAAAAAACGGTGAAAAAAATGACGAAAAACGGTGAAAAAAATGGGAAAAAATTGGAAAAATGGATAAAAACCCAGTGAAAATTGATGAGAAATTTGGGGAAAAAAAAGGGGGAAAATGGGGGAAAAAAAGGGGAAAAATGGGAACTGATCTGTGACTTGTGCTCCCCGGGAACTGCAAAAAATGGGGGGAAAATGGGAAAAAAACGGTGAAAAATGG
Organism: Setophaga petechia; assembly: GCA_024362935.1. Taxonomy (NCBI): domain Eukaryota; kingdom Metazoa; phylum Chordata; class Aves; order Passeriformes; family Parulidae; genus Setophaga; species Setophaga petechia. The sequence goes on from JANCRA010000457.1 coordinate 3,110, forward strand.
TGAAAAATGACAAAAAAATGGTGAAAAAATGGGGGAAAACGGTGAAAAAACGGTGAAAAAATGGGGGGAAATGATGAGAAAATTGGGGAAAAAATGGGAAATGATCAGTGACTTGTGCTCCTCGGGAACTGGGGTGAAAAACAGGGAAAATGGGAAAAAATATCAAAAATTGAAAATATGGGGAAAAATGGGGAAAAAATGAGGAAAAACCCAGGAAAAATATGGGAAAAAATGGGGCAGGAAATGATCGGTTGACTCGTCCTCCTCAGGAAATGCAAAAATGGGGCGAAAATGGCGAAAAAACGGGGAAAAAATGGGGAAAAAATAGGGAAAAAATAGGGAAAATGGTGAAAAAAATGTGAAAAATGAGGGGAAAATAATGAGAAAATTGGGGAAAAAAAAGGGAAAAATGGGGGGAAAATGGGGAACTGATCTGTGACTTGTGCTCCTCGGGAACTGCAAAAATGGGGTGAAAATGGGAAAAAATGGGGAAAAAATGGGGAAAAAATAGGAAAAATGGGGAAAATGGTGAAAAAATGGGGGGAAAATAATGAGAAAATTGGGGAAAAAAACAGGAAAAATTGGGGGGAAAATGGGGAACTGATCTGTGACTTGTGCTCCTCGGGAACTGCAAAAATGGGGTGAAAATGGGAAAAATGGGGAAAAAATGGGGAAAAAAATAGGGGAAAATGGTGAAAAAATGGTGAAAAAATGAGGGGAAAATGATGAGAAAATTGGGGGGGAAAATGGGGGAAAAAATGGGGGGGAAAATGGGAAAAAACACGGGAAAAAATGGTGAAAAATGGTGAAAAAATGAGAAAAAATTGGAAACAAAAAAGGGGGAAAATGTGGGAAAAATGTGGAAAAAAATGGGGAAATGGTCAGGGACTCAACTGCCTCAGGAACTGCAAAAATTGGGGAAAAATTGGGGAAAAATTGGGAAAAAAATTGGGGAAACATAGGAAAACAAAAGGGGAAAAAATGGGAAAAATGGGTGGAAGTTTGGAGAAATGATCAGGGACTCGTCAGCCTTGGGAACTGGGGCAAAAATCTGGGAAAATGGGAAAAAATAGGGAAAAAATGGAAAAAATGGGGGGAAAATGGTGAGAAAATCGGGGGGGAAAATGGGGAAAAATGGAGCAAAAATTGGGGAAATGATCGGTGACTTGTCCTGCTTGGGAAATGCAAAAATGGGGGCAAAAATGGGAAAAAAATGGGGAAAAAATGGGGGGAAAATGATGAGAAAATTGGGGGGGAAAAAAGGGGAAAAATTGGGGGGAAAATGGGGAACTGATCAGTGACTTGTGCTCCTCGGGAACTGCAAAAATGGGGTGAAAATGGGCAAAAACGGAAAATGGGAAAATGACAAAACCAGAGAAAAAATCGGGACAAATAGAAAAACAGAGAAAAAAGGGAAGAATGGGGAAATATGGGGTGAAAAATGGGGGAAAAATGGGGAAATGATCAGTGACTTGCTGCTCCTCGGGAACTGGGGTGAAAAACAGGGAAAATGGGAAAATATCAAAAAATTGAAAAAATGGGGAAAAAATGGGGAAAAATGGGGAAAAACCCAGGGAAAATATGGGGAAAAATGGGGGGGAAAAATGGGAAATGATCAGTGACTCGTCCTCCTCAGGAACTGCAAAAATGGGGTGAAAATGGGAAAAAACGGTGAAAAAATGGGGAAAAAATAGGGAAAAATGGTGAAAAAAATGGTGAAAAATGAGGGGAAAATAATGAGAAAATTGGGGAAAAAAAAGGAAAAATTGGGGGGAAAATGGGGAACTGATCAGTGACTTGTGCTCCTCGGGAACTGCAAAAATGGGGTGAAAATGGGAAAAAATGGTGAAAAAATGAGGAAAAAAATGACAAAAAACCAGCGAAAAAAACAGGAAAAAATAGGAAAATGGGGAAAAATGGGGGAAATAGGGGGGGAAAAAATGGGGGAAAATGGGAAATAATCAGTGACTTGTGCTCCTCGGGAACTGGGGTGAAAAACAGGGAAATGGGAAAATATCAAAAATTGAAAAAATGGGGAAAAATGGGGAAAAATGGGGAAAAACCCAGGGAAAATATGGGGAAAAATGGGGGGGGAAAAATGGGAAATGATCAGTGACTCGTCTCCTCAGGAACTGCAAAAATGGGGTGAAAATGGGAAAAAACGGTGAAAAAATGGGGAAAAAATAGGGAAAAATGGTGAAAAAATGGTGAAAAATGAGGGGAAAATAATGAGAAAATTGGGGAAAAAAAAGGAAAAATTGGGGGGAAAATGGGGAACTGATCAGTGACTTGTGCTCCTCGGGAACTGCAAAAATGGGGTGAAAATGGGAAAAAATGGTGAAAAAATGAGGAAAAAAATGACAAAAACCAGCGAAAAAAACAGGAAAAAATAGGAAAATGGGGAAAATGGGGGAAATAGGGGGGGAAAAAATGGGGGAAAATGGGAAATAATCAGTGACTTGTGCTCCTCGGGAACTGGGGTGAAAAAACAGGGAAAACGGAAAAATATCAAAAATTGAAAATATGGAGGAAAAATGGGGAAAAAACCCAGGAAAAATATGGGAAAAAATGGGCAGGAAATGATCGGCGACTCGTCCTCCTCAGGAAATGCAAAAATGGGGTGAAAATGGGAAAAAAACGGGGAAAAAATGGGGAAAAAATAGGGAAAAAATAGGGAAAAATGGTGAAAAAAATGGTGAAAAATGAGGGGAAAATAATGAGAAAATTGGGGAGAAAATGGGGGGGAAAATGGGAAAAACACGGGAAAAAATGGTGAAAAATGGTGAAAAAATGAGAAAAAATTGGAAACAAAAAAGGGGGAAAATGTGGGGAAAATGTGGAAAAAATGGGGAAATGGTCAGGGACTCAACGGCCTCAGGAACTGCAAAAAATGGGGGAAAATTGGGGAAAAATGGGAAAAAAAATTGGGGAAACATAGGAAGGGAAAAAGGGGAAAAAATGGGGAAAATGGGTGGAAAATTGGAGAAATTATCAGGGACTAATCCTCCTCAGGAACTGCAAAAAATGGGGGAAAATTGGGAAAAAATTGGGAAAAAAAAGGGGAAAAAATGAGAAAAAATTGGGAAAAAAAGGGGAAAATGTGGGGAAAATGGGGAAATGGTCAGGGACTCAACCGCCTCAGGAACTGCAAAAAATGGGGAAAAATTGGGGAAAAATTGGGAAAAAATTGGGAAAACATAGGAAAGGAAAAGGGGAAAATATGGGAAAAATGGGTGGAAAATTGGAGAAATTATCAGGGACTCGTCAGCCTTGGGAACTGGGGCAAGAAACTGGGAAAATGGGAAAAAAATGGGAAAAAATGAGAAAAAAATTGGGAAAAAAAAAAGGGGAAAATGTGGGGAAAATGGGGAAATGGTCAGGGACTCAACCTCCTCAGGAACTGCAAAAAATGGGGCAAAAATTGGGGAAAAATTGGGAAAAAATTGGGAAAACATAGGAAGGGAAAAGGGGAAAATATGGGAAAAATGGGTGGAAAATTGGAGAAATTATCAGGGACTCATCCTCCTCAGGAACTGCAAAAAATGGGGGAAAATTGGGAAAAAATTGGGAAAAAAACAGGGAAAAAATAAGGAAAAAATAAAGGAAAAAATCGGGGGGAAATGGGAAAAAATAAGGGAAAAAAACCAGTGAGAAAGTGGGAAAAATTGTGAGAAAATATGGGAAAAACAGGGGGGAAAATGGGGGAAAAGGGGAAAAATAGGGGAAAAGAGGAAATTTGGGGGAAATGGGAGGAAACACAGAAAAAATTGCAGGAAACGGTGAAAAAATGGTGAAAAAATGAAGAAAATGGGGGAAAAAATGGGGGAAAAATGGGGGAAAAAGGTGAAAAAATGAGGGAAAACTGAAGAAAAAATGAGGGAAAATCCAGTGAAAAAAAGGACCAAAAATTGAGGGAAAGTGGGAAATAAAGAGGGGGAAAATGTGGGAAAAAACGAAGAAAAACTGGGAAAAAATGGCAAAATAATGGAGGGGGGAGGGAGAAAAATGGGAGAAAAAATGGGAGAAAAAAACAGGAAAAATTTGGAGATAAAATGGGAATTTCGTCCCAAAAAATGGGGGGAAAAATAGGGAAAAAAGTGTGGGAAAAGGTCAAAAATAAAGAAAATAAATTCCAAAAAATTGGGGGGGAAAAGGAAAAATTGGCAGGAAAATTGGAGGGAAAAAGGAAAAAAAATGAGGGAGAAAGGGAGAAAATGAGGAATTGACCAAAAATGGGGAAATTTTAGGGAATTTTGGGGGAAAATTAGGAAAATTAGGGGGGAAAATGGACCAAAAAAGCAAAAATTGGAATTTTAGGGGCCGGAAAATCCCAAAATTTTGATTCCGGGGGCGCCTGGGGAAGGCGGGGGCCAGGTGTGGTCATGTGATGTGTGAGCGGCCAATCGGGGGAAACGAGAGGTGTGACGTCATTGAGAGGTCATGGAGGTCACCTGGGTGGGGTCAGGGTCCCTCCCTCACCTGTCCAGGTGAGCTGGGTGTGGTCAGGTCTCACCTGTCCAGGTGGGTTCAGGTCTCACCTGCCCAGGTGTGCTCTGATCTCACCTGGGTGGGTGTGGTCAGGTCTCACCTGTCCAGGTGTGGTCAGGGTCTCACCTGAGTGGGGTCAGGGTCCCTCACCTGTCCAGGTGAGCTGTGTATGGTCAGGTCTCACCTGTCTGGGTGGGGTCAGGGTCTCACCTGGGTGGGGTCAGGTCTCACCTGCCCAGGTGAGCTGGGTGGGGTCAGGGTCCTTCACCTGCCCAGGTGAGCTGGGTGTGGTCAGGTCTCACCTGTCCAGGTGTGCTCTATCTCACCTGCCCAGGTGTGGTCAGGGTCCCTCACCTGCCCAGGTGAGCTGGGTGGAGTCTGATCTCACCTGCCCCGGTGTGGTCAGGTCTCACCTGAGTGGGGTCAGGGTCCCTCACCTGTCCAGGTGGGGTCAGGTCTCACCTGGGTGTGGTCAGGGTCTCACCTGCCCAGGTGAGCTGGGTGTGGTCAGGTCTCACCTGTTTGGGTGTGGTCAGGTCTCACCTGTCCAGGTGGGGTCAGGGTCTCACCTGAGTGTGGTCAGGGTCTCACCTGCCCAGGTGAGCTGTGTATGGTCAGGTCTCACCTGTCTGGGTGTGGTCAGGGTCTCACCTGGGTGGGGTCAGGGTCCCTCACCTGCCCAGGTGAGCTGGGTGTGGTCTGATCTCACCTGCCCAGGTGGGGTCTGATCTCACCTGGGTGTGGTCAGGTCTCACCTGTCTGGGTGTGCTCTGATCTCACCTGCCCAGGTGGGGTCAGGTCTCACCTGTCCAGGTGGGGTCAGGGTCTCACCTATGTGGGGTCAGGGTCTCACCTGCCCAGGTGAGCTGGGTGGGGTCAGGGTCCCTCACCTGCCCAAGTGAGCTGGGTGTGGTCAGGTCTCACCTGTCTGGGTGTGGTCAGGGTCTCACCTGAGTGGGGTCAGGGTCCCTCACCCGTCCAGGTGAGCTGGGTGTGGTCAGGTCTCACCTGTCCAGGTGTGCTCTGATCTCACCTGTCTGGGTGGGGTCAGGATCTCACCTGAGTGTGGTCAGGGTCCCTCACCTGTCCAGGTGAGCTGGGTGGGGTCAGGTCTCACCTGTTTGGGTGTGGTCAGGTCTCACCTGTCCAGGTGGGGTCAGGGTCTCACCTCTGTGGGGTCAGGGTCCCTCACCTGCCCAGGTGAGCTGGGTGTGGTCAGGTCTCACCTGTCTGGGTGTGGTCAGGGTCTCACCTGAGTGGGGTCAGGGTCCCTCACCTGCCCAGGTGAGCTGGGTGGGGTCTGATCTCACCTGCCCAGGTGGGGTCAGGTCTCACCTGGGTGTGGTCAGGTCTCACCTGCCCAGGTGGGGTCAGGTCTCACCTGGGTGTGGTCTGATCTCACCTGCCCAGGTGTGCTCTGATCTCACCTGCCCAGGACATTCCAACCACACCCAGATGGGCCAAGAACGAGTTTGGGGTCACCTGGGGCCACCTGGGATCACCTGGGAAAGGAACTCCTTGACCACCTGGACCATGGTCACCTGGACCTGTGACCATCAGGACCATGGTCACCTGGACCTGTGACCACTTGGACCATGATCACCTGGACCATGACACCTGGACCTGTGACCACCTGGACCATGGTCACCTGGACCTTGGAGCCACCTTGACCACGACCACCTGGATCTGTGACCACCTGGACCTGTGGCCACCTTGACCACAACTTGAACTTTGTGACCACCTTGACCATAAACACCTGGACATTGTGACCACCTTGAGAGTGACCACCTGGACCCTGTGACCACCTGAGCCCCATGAGCACCTGGACCCCATGACCACCTTGGCCATGGTCACCTGAACCTGTGACCACCTGGACCATGGCCACCTGGACCTGTGACCACCTGGACCCCATGACCACCTTGGCCATGGTCACCTGAACCTGTGACCACCTGGACAGTGACCATCTTGAGAGTGACCACCTGGACTTCAAGACCACCTTGACCATGGTCACCTGAACCTGTGACCACCTGGACCCTGTGGCCACCTGGACTTCAAGACCACCTTGACCACGACCACCTGGACCTGTGGCCACCTGGACCTGTGGCCACCTTGACCACAACTTGAACTTTGTGACCACCTTGACCATGAACATCTGGACATTGTGACCACCTTGAGAGTGACCACCTGGACCCTGGGACCACCTGAGCCCCATGAGCACCTGGACCTTGGGATCATCTTGAACCTGTGACCACCTGGACCTGGGACCACCTGGACCTGTGACCACTTTACACACCTGACCACCTCGGCCATGTCACCTGGACCCTGAGGCCACCTGGACCCTGTGACCACCTGGATCTTGAGCCCACCTTGACCATGAGCACCTGAACCTGAGACCACCTGGACTTGAGACCACCTGGACCATGAGCGCCTTGAGAGTGACCACCTGGACCTTGGGATCACCTTGAACTTGTGACCACCTGGACCTGTGACCACCCTGAGAGCGACCACCTGGACTTCATGACCACCTTGACCACGAGCACCTGGACCTTGTGTCCACCTGTGACCACCTTGACAGTGACTTCCTGGACCCCATGACCGCTTAGACCACGAGCACCTGGACCTGTGCCCATCTGGATCATGATCACCTGAACACTGTGACCACTTTGAGAGTGACCACCTGGACCTTGGAACCACCTGGACCCTGGGACCACCTGGACCCTGGGACCACCTGGACCATGACCACCTTGACCATGACCACGATGACCCTGGAACGACCTGGACATTGGGACCACCTTGAGAGTGACTACCTGGGCCCTGTGACCACCTAGACCTTGGAACCACCTGAAACTTGAGGCCACCTGGACCTTGTGACCACCTTGACCCTGGGGCCACCTGGGCATTGGGACCACCTTGACCACCCTGAGAGTGACCACCTGGACCTTGGGACCACCTGAACCTTGTGACCACCTGGACAGTGACCGCCTGGACCCCACGACCACCTGGACCTTGTGACCACCTGGACCCTGTGATCACCTTGACCACCTGGACTTCATGACCACCTTGACCTTGGGACCACCTTGACCACCCTGAGAGTGACCATCTGGACCTGTGACCACCTGATCCCCATGTCCACCTGAGCCCTGGGACCACCTGGACCTTGGGACCACTTTGACCATGATCACCTGAACCTCGGAACCACCTGAATCTTGAGGCCACCTTGACAGCGACCACCTTGACCTGAGACTACCTGGACCTTGTGACCACCTGGACCCTGTGACCACCTGAACCTTGGAACCACCTGGACCACCTTGACAGTCCCATGACCACCTGAACCTTGGGACCACCTTGACTATGACCACCTTGGGAGTGACCACCTGAACCTGTGGCCACCTGGACTTTGTGACCACCTGAACCTTGTGACCACCTGGACCTCGGAACCACCTGGACCTGGTGACCACCTGGACCTTGGGACCACCTGGATCATGATCACCTGAACCTGGTGCCCACCTGATCCCCATGCCCACCTGGACCTGGTGACCACCTGAACCTCAGAACCACCTGGATCATGATCACCTGGACCTGGTGACCACCTGGACCTTGTGGCCACCCTGAGAGTGGCCACCTGGATCTCATGACCACCGTGACCATGCCCACCTTGGGAGTGACCACCTGGACCTTGGAACCACCTGAACCTCAGAACCACCTGGATCATGATCACCTGGACCTTGTGACCACCTGGACCTGGTGCTCACCTGAACCCCGTGCCCACCTGAACCTGGTGACCACCCAAACCTCGGAACCACCTGGATCATGATCACCTGGACCTTGTGCCCACCTGACCCTGTGCCCACCTGGACCTTGGGACCACCTGAACCTGGTGCCCACCTGGACCTCGGGACCACCTGGATCATGATCACCTGAACCTGGTGACCACCTTGATCACAACCACCTTGTCCCCGTGCCCACCTGGACCTTGTGCCCACCTGACCCCGTGCCCACCTGAACCTGGCGACCACCTGGACCTGGTGACCACCTGAACCTTGTGGCCACCCTGAGAGTGACCACCTGGACTTCATGACCACCATGACCATGCCCACCTTGGGAGTGACCACCTGGACCTTGGAACCACCCGATCCCCATGACCACCCTGAGAGTGACCACGTGGACCTTGTGACCACCTGGACCTTGTGACCACCTGGATCATGATCACCTGAACCTGGTGCCCACCTGGACCTTGTGACCACCTGGACCTGGTGACCACCTGAACCTCAGAACCACCTGGATCATGATCACCTGAACCTGGTGACCACCTGGACCTTGGGACCACCTGACCCTGTGCCCACCTGAACCTGGTGACCACCTGAACCTTGTGCCCACCCAGACCTTGTGGCCACCCTGAGAGTGACCACCTGGACTTCATGAGCACCGTGACCATGCCCACCTTGGGAGTGACCACCTGGACCTTGGAAACACCTGAACCCCATGATCACCCTGAGAGTGACCACGTGGACCTTGGGACCACCTGGACCTGGTGACCACCTGAACCTCGGAGCCACCTGGATCATGATCACCTGGACCTTATGACCACCTGGACCTTGGGACCACCTGAACCTTGTGACCACCTGGATCATGATCACCTGAACCTGGTGCCCACCTGGACCTGTGCCCACCTGAACCTGGTGACCACCTGAACCTCGGAACAACCTGGATCATGATCACCTGGACCTGGTGACCACCTGGACCTTGTGACCACCTGAACCTGGTGACCACCTGAACCTGGTGCCCACCTGAACCTTGTGGCCACCCTGAGAGTGACCACCTGGACTTCATGACCACCGTGACCATGACCACCTTGAGAGTGACCACCTGGACCTTGGAACCACCTGATCCCCATGACCACCCTGAGAGTGACCATGTGGACCTTGGGACCACCTGGACCTTGTGACCACCTGGACCTCGGAACCACCTGGATCATGATCACCTGAACCTGGTGACCACCTGAACCTGGTGCCCACCTGATCCCCGTGCCCACCTGGACCTGGTGACCACCTGAACCTCAGAACCACCTGGATCATGATCACCTGGACCTGGTGACCACCTGGACCTTGTGGCCACCCGGAGAGTGACCACCTGGATCTCATGACCACCGTGACCATGCCCACCTTGGGAGTGACCACCTGGACCTTGGAACCACCTGATCCCCATGACCACCCTGAGAGTGACCACGTGGACCTTGGGACCACCTGGACCTTGTGACCACCTGGACCTCAGAACGACCTGGATCATGATCACCTGGACCTTATGACCACCTAAACCTGGTGACCACCTGATCCCCGTGCCCACCTGGACCTGGTGACTACCTGAACCTCAGAACCACCTGGATCATGATCACCTGAACCTGGTGACCACCTGATCCCAGTGCCCACCTGAACCTGGTGACCACCCGAACCTCGGAACCACCCAGATCATGATCAACTGGACCTTGTGCCCACCTGACCCTGTGCCCACCTGGACCTTGGGACCACCTGGATCACAACCACCTTGTCCCTGTGCCCACCTGGACCTTGTGCCCACCTGAACCTGGTGCCCACCTGGACCTTGGAACCACCCGGACCTTGTGCCCACCCTGAGAGTGACCACCTGGACTTCATGACCACCGTGACCATGCCCACCTTGGGAGTGACCACCTGGACCTTGGGACCACCTGGACCTTGTGCCCACCCTGAGAGTGACCACCTGGACTTCATGACCACCTTGACCACGACTACCTGGACCTGCGACCACCTTGATCAGGATCACCTGACCCCGTGCCCACCTGCAGGCCCCGCCCCTGTCCCGGTGGCCCCGCCCCCAGCGCGGGTGGCACCTGTGCCCCGTGTTGGGACATCGGCTGGTGGGACTGGTGGGACTGGTGGGACTGGTGGGACTGGTGGGGTGGGGTGGGGACCCTGCCCGGCCCTGGAATCCCGGAACTCCTCCCACGGACTGTGGGGACATCCTGCAGGAGATCTGCTCCCACCTGGGCTCACCTGAGCTCACCTGGCTGCACCTGAGCTCACCTGGTCCCACCTGAGCTCACCTGGTCCCATCTGAGCTTCCCTGAGCTCACCTGGTCCTGCCTGAGCTCAGCTGGTCCCACCTGAGCACACCTGGTCCCACCTGAGCTCACCTGGTCCTACCTGAGCTCACCTGAGCTCTCCTGGTCCCACCTGAGCTCACCTGGTCCCACCTGAGCTCACCTGGTCCCACCTGAGCTTCCCTGAGCTCACCTGGCCCCACCTGAGCTCACCTGGTCCTACCTGACCCCACCAGGTCCCACCTGGGTCAGGTGGAGTTCCGGTGGTCACTGCTGGTCATTCCCATGGGAAAAGCTCTCCTGGGAATTCTCCGGCCACTGGGAGCACCTGGACAGTGACCACCATGACCCTGTGACCACCTGGACAGTGACCACCTCGTCCATGTGACCACCTGGACAGTGACCACCTGAACCCTGTGACCATCCGGACAGTGACCACCTGGTCCTTGTGACCACCTGGACAGTGACCACCTGGACTTCATGACCACCTTGTCCAGCTCCAGAGTGACCACCTGGACCATGACCACCATGACCATGACAACCTTGTCCACCTTGAGAGTGACCACCTGGACCTTGGGACCACCTGGACCCTGGGCCACCTGGACATTGGGGCCACCTTAACTGTGACCACCTGGACTTCATGACCCCTTTGATCACCTGCACCTGGAGGCCACCTTGACCATGACCACCTTGATCATGACCACCTGGACTTCATGACCCCCTTCATCACCTGCACCTTGGGGCCACCTTGACCATGAGCACCTTGACCTGTGACCACCTGGACCCTGTGACCACCTGGACCATGACCACCTCGGCCATGACCACCTTGTCCACCTCGAGAGTGACCACCTGGACCTTGGGGCCACCTGGACCATGTGAGCACCTTCACCATGTGACCACCTGGACCTTGGGACCACCTGGTCCTTGTGGCCACCTTAACTGTGACCACCTGGACTTCATGGCCACCTTGACCACCTGCACCTGGAGGCCACCTTGACCATGAGCACCTTGACCACGACCACCTTGTCCACTTTGATCATGACCACCTGGACTTCATGACCACCTTGACCACCTCCAGAGTGACCACCTGGACCATGACCACCTGGATATTGTGACCATCTGGACAGTGACCACCTGGACCTTGGGGCCACCTTGACCATGTGACCACCTTGAGAGTGACCACCTGGAACCTTGGGGCCACCCGGACCCTCTGACCACCCTGGGAGGGACCTTGGGGCCACCTTGACCACATTGAGTGACCACCTTGACCAAGACCAGAGTGACCACCTTGACCTGTGACCACCCTGAGAGTGACCACCTAGAGTGACCACCAAAAGCCCAAGAGCCCAAAACCCCAAACCCCAAATCCCAACCCCCAAAATCCTCAAACCCCAAACCCCAAATCCCAAACCCCAAAAACTCAAAACCCTCAAATCCCAAACCCCAAATCCAAAACCCCAAAACACAAAACTCCAAAACCCTCAAATCCCAAACCCCAAAAACCCCAAACCCTCAAACCCCAAATCCTAAAACCAAAAACCCCAAAATCCTCAAACCCCAAATCCTAAAACCAAAAATCTAAAATTCCAAAATCCCCAAACCCCAAAACCAGAGTTCCCCAAAAACCCAAAACCCGAAAATCCCCAAACACTAAAAACCCAAAACCCTCAAACCCCAAAACCATAAAATTCCCAAATCCCCAAACGCCAAACCCCAAAACCAGAGTTCCCCGAAAACCCAAAATCCCAAACCCCAAAACACCAAACCCCCAAATTCCCCGAAGCCCAAACCCAAAAATCCCAAAGCCAAAAATCCCCAAATCACAAAACCCCAAAACCCTCAAACCCCAAACCCCAAATCCTAAAACCCCAAACCCCAAACCCAGAGTTCTCCAAAATCCCAAAAATCCCAAAATCCCAAACCCCAAAACCCCAAACCCCAAATCCCAAACCCAGAGTTCCCCAAAATCCCCAAACCCCAAAACCCCAAATTCCCCAAAGCCCAAACTCCAAATCCCAAACCCAGAGTTCCCCAAAATCCCAAAGCCCAAAATCCCCAAACACCAAAACCCCAAAACTCCAAATGCCCAAAATCCCCAAATTCCCCAGAGCCCAAACTCCCAAACCCCAAACCCAAAAATCCCAAAATCACAAAACCAAAACCTCAAAACCCAAACCCCCAAAATTCCAAACCCAAAACCCCAAAACTTCAAAACCCCAAAACCCCAAATCCCAAAAAGCAAAAATCCCAAATCCCCAAATCCTAAAACCCCAAACCCCAAAACCAGAGTTCCCCGAAAACCCAAAAACCCAAACATTCCAAACCCCAAATCCCAAGTCCCAAAACCCCAAAACTCCAAATCCCCAAACCCCAAAGCCCAAAATCCCAAACCCAAAAATCCCAAAATCACAAAACCAAAACCTCAAAACCCAAACCCCAAATCCCCAAAATTTCCAAACCCCAAAACCCCAAATACCAAACCCCAAAATCCTCAAACCCCAAACTCCAAATCCTAAAACCAAAAAACCCCAAACCCCAAAAACCTAAAACTCCAAAATCCCCAAATCCCAAATCCTAAAATCCCAAACCCCAAAAATCCCAAACCTCAAAACCCAAACCTCAAATCCCCAAAATTCCAAACCCAAAACCCCAAAACTTCAAACCCCCAAAACCCCAAAACCCAAACCCAAAAATCCCAAAATCACAAAACCAAAACCTCAAAACCCAAACCCCAAACCCCCAAAACCCCCAAAGCCCAAAACCCCCAAAATTCCAAACCCCAAAACCCCAAAATTCCCAAACCCCAAGACACCAAACCCCAAATCCCAAAACCTCAAAATTCCAAACTCAAAACCCCAAAAACCCCAAACCTCAAAACCCCAAATTCCCCAAAGCCCAAACTCCCAAACCCAAACCCAAAAATCCCAAAATCACAAAACCAAAACCTCAAAACCCAAACCCCAAAACCTCAAAATTCCAAACCCAAAACCCCAAAACTTCAAAACCCCAAAACTCCAAACCCCAAAATCCCAAACCCCAAAACCCAAAAATCCCAAAATCCCAAAATCACAAAACCAAAACCTCAAAACCCAAACCCCAAATCCCCAAAATTCCCAAACCCCAAAACCCCAAAATTCCCAAACCTCAAAATCCTCAAACCCCAAACTCCAAATCCTAAAACCAAAAAACCCCAAACCCCAAAAACCTAAAGCTCCAAAATCCCCAAACCCCAAATCCTAAAATCCCAAACCCCAAAACCCAAAAACCCCAAAATCACAAAACCAAAACCTCAAAACCCAAAACCCCAAAACCCCAAAATTCCCAAACCCCAAACCCCCAAAATTCCCAAACCCCAAAACCTCGAAATTCCAAACCCCAAAACCCCAAAACTTCAAACCCCCAAAACCCCAAAACCCAAACCCAAAAATCCCAAAATCACAAAACCAAAACCTCAAAACCCCAAACCCCAAACCCCCAAAATTCCCAAACCCCAAAACCCCAAAATTCCCAAACCCCAAAACCTCGAAATTCCAAACTCAAAACCCCAAAACTTCAAACCCCCAAAACCCCAAAAAGCAAAAATCCCAAATCCCCAAATCCCAAACTGAGAGTTCCCAAAAACCCCAAAATTCCCAATCCCAAAACCCCAAATTCTAAACCTCAAATCCCAAAACCCCAAATCCCAAAACCCCAAACCCAGAATTCCCAAAAAACCCCAAATTCCAGGAAAAATTCCTAAAACTCCCCAAAATAATTCCTGAAATATTTCCCCAAAATTCCCAAAATATTTCCTGAAATTGCCAAAATATTTCCCAAAATTCAAAAATTTAAAAAAAATCCCCAAAAAATTCCTGAAATAATTCCCCAAATAATTCCCTAAAATTCCCAAAATTTTCGAAACCATTCCCAAAAGATTTCCTTAAAATTCCGGAAATAATTCCCAAAAATTCCCAAAAGAATTCCCAAAAATTCCCGAAAGAATTCCCAAAATTATTCCCAAAAGAATTCCTTAAAATTCCCGAAATAATTCCTGAAAAAATTTTCTCAGAATTCTCCCCAAAAATTCCAAAAAATCCCGAAATCATTCCCAAAATATTCCCTGAAAAAATTCCCACAATTAAAAAAAAAAATTCCTTAAAATTCCCAAAATATTCCCCAAAATTTTCCAAAATAATTCCTTAACATTCCCAAAATAATTCCCCAAAATTCCCCAAATAATGCCTGAAAAAAATTCTCAAAATTCCCTCCAAAAATTACGAAAAAATTCAAAAAATTTCCCCAAATTCCTGAAATAATTCCCTAAATAATTCTGAAAAATTCCCCCCGAATTTCCCCAAATTCCCAAAATAATTCCTGAAAAAAAACCCAAAATTCCAAAATTATTCCCCAAAATTCCCAAAATAATTCCCTGAAATTCCCAAAAATTGCCCCCAAAATTTCCCCAAATTTCCAAAATAATTCCCCCCAAAAATTCCCAAAATTCCCAAAATAATTCCCCAAAATTTCCCCAAATTTCCAAAATAATTCCCCCAAAAAATTCCCAAAATTTCCAAAATAATTCCTGAAAAAACCCTCAAAAATTCCAAAATCATTCCCGAAAATTCCCCAAAAATTCCCCAAAAATTCCCAAAAATTCCTCCAAATTCCCAAAATAATTCCTGAAAAAAAAACCCAAAACTCCAAAATTATTCCCGAAATTTCCCCAAAAAATTCCCCAAAAATTCCCCCAAATTCCCAAAATAATTCCTGAAAAAAAACCCCAAAACTCCAAAATTATTCCCTAAAATTCACCAAAAAATTCCCAAAAATTCCCCCCAAAATTCCCCCAAATTCCCGAAATAATTCCTGAAAAAAATTCCCAAAATTTCCAAAATAATTCCTGAAAAAACCCTCAAAAATTCCAAAATTATTCCGGAAAATTCACCAAATAATTCCCCAAAAAATTCCCCCCAAAATTCCCCAAAATTCCTCCAAATTCCCAAAATAATTCCTGAAAAAAAAATCCCCAAAATTCCAAAATCATTCCCGAAAATTCCCCAAAAAATTCCCAAAAATTCCCCCAAATTCCCAAAATAATTCCTGAAAAAAATCCTAAAATTTCCCCAAATTTTTCCTAAAATTCCGAAAATAATTCGCAAAATATTCCCCCAAAATGTCCCCAAATTCCCAAAATAATTCCTGAAAAAAATCCCAAAATTTCCCCAAATAATTCCCAAAATTCCTGAAGTAATTCCCAAAAATTCCCCCCAAAATTTCCCAAAATTCCCAAAATAATTCCTGAAAAAAATCCCCAAATTTCCCCAAATAATTCCCGAAAATTCCCCCAAAAATTCCCCAAAAATTCCCCCAAATTCCCAAAATAATTCCTGAAAAAAAAACCCCCCAAAATTCCAAAATCATTTCCGAAAATTCCCGAAAAATTTTCCCGAAATTTCCCGAATTCCCGCCGTTCCCCTCCCCCACTCACGCTCGTTGCCGTTCCCGCCGCGCGCCGGGGCCGCGCTGAGGAGGAGGAGGAGGAGGAGGAGCAGGAGAGGGGCGGGGCCGAGGCCGAAGGCTCCGGGAGCCATTGCTGGGAGAGAAAACAGCGGGAAACAAGGGGTTAAAGGGGCGGGGCTAACCGGGGAAAGGGGCGGGGCCGGGGTAAAGAGGGCGGGGCTGAGGCTGAAGGCTCCGGGAGCCATTGCTGGGAGAGCACAGAGAAAACACAGCGGGAAACAAGGGGTTAAAGGGGCGGGGCCAGCCGCAGAAAGGGGTGGGGTCACGGTGAGGGGCGGGGTCATATCGAGGGGGAAACGCCACGGCGAGGGGCGGGGCCACAGAGAGGGGCGGGGCCACGGCCAAAGGAGCAAGGCCAAAGAGAGTGGGCGGGGCCACGGTGAGGGGGCGTGGCCACGGAGGGGGCGTGGCCACGGTGAGGGGGGCGTGGCCACGGTAAGGAGGGAGTTGGGGGGATTTGGGGGAAAATTTTGGGGGATTTTGGAAAATTTTGGGGGCAATTTTTTGGGAATTTTTGGGGGAAATTTGGGGAATTTTTGGGAATTTTTGGGGAATTTTTGGGGAATTTTTTGGGAATTATTGGGGAAAATTTTGGGGAATTTTTTGGGAATTTTTTGGGGAATTTTTGGGAGAATTTGGGGGAAATTTGGGGAATTTTTGGGGGACTTTGGAGGGAATTTGGGGGAATTTTTTGAGGAATTTTTAGGGAATTTTCGGGAGAAATTGGGGGAATTTTTGGGGATTTTAGAGGGGATTTGGAGAAATTTTGGGGAATTTTTGGGGAATTTTTTGGGGAATTTTGGGGGAAAATTGGGGGAATTTTGGGGGATTTTGGAGGGGATTTGGGGAAATTATTGGGGGGAATTTTGGGGAATTTTGGGGAGAATTTTGGGGATTTGGGGGCATTTGGGGGAAATTTTGGGGGAATTTTGGAAAATTTTGGGGGGAAATTTTGGGGAATTTTGGGGGGAATTTTTATGGAATTTTAGGGAGAAATTGGGGGAATTTGGGGAATTTTTGGGGAATTATTGGGGAGAGTTTTGGGGAATTTTGGGGATTTGGGGGCATTTGGGGGAAATTTTTTGGGGGATTTTGGGGGAATTTTGGGATTCGGAGGGGATTTGGGGGAATTTTGGGGAATATTTTAGGGTAAATTTTTGGGAAGATTTTAGGGTAAATTTTTGGGAAAATTTTTGGGAAAATTTTTGGGAAATTTTTGAGATTTTGGAGGGAATTTTTGGGAAATTTTGCAGGAAATGTTTGGGATTTTGGGGGAAATTTGGGGGGATTTTGGGGGGAAATTTGGAGGAAATTTGGGGATTGTGGGGGAAATTTTGGGGGGATTTTGGAGGAAATTTTGGGGAAATTTTTGGGATTTTGGGAGCCAGGTAAAATCCAGGTAAAATCCAGGTGGGATTTGGAGGGAATTTTGGGGATTTTTGGGGGAATTTGGGGAGAATTTTGGGGGAATATTTGGGATTTTGGGAGCATTTTTGGGATTTTGGGAGCCAGGTGAGATCCAGGTGAGATCTCACCTGGATCCAAAACCCAAAAATTCCCCAAAAATCCCGCCTGGATCTGACTCACCTGGCTTAGACTCACCTGGATCGGGGCTCACCTGGTTCCCAAAACCCAAAAAAATTCCCAAAAATTCTCCAAAAATTCCCCAAAAATTCCCCCAAAATCCCACGTGGTTCGGATTCACCTGGCTTAGACTCACCTGGATCACACCTGGCTCCCCAAACCCCAAAAATTCCCCCCAAATTCCCAAAAATTCCCCCCAAATTCTCAAAATTCCCTTCAAATTCCCAAAAATTGCCCCAAAAATCCCACCTGGATCAGCTTCACCTGGCTCAGACTCACCTGGATCACACCTGGCTCCCCAAACCCCAAAAATTC
This sequence comes from Setophaga petechia, assembly GCA_024362935.1. NCBI lineage: Eukaryota > Metazoa > Chordata > Aves > Passeriformes > Parulidae > Setophaga > Setophaga petechia. The sequence goes on from JANCRA010000457.1 coordinate 21,072, forward strand.
CCCAAAATTCCTCAAAATTCCCCCAAAAATCCCCAAAATTCCCCCCAAATTCCCAAAAATTCCCCCAAAAATCCCCAAAATTGCCCCCAAAATTCCCAAAAATTCCCCCAAAAATCCCACCTGGATCAGCCTCACCTGGCTGAGACTCACCTGGATCTCACCTGCCTCTCAAAATTCCTCCCAAATTCCGCAAAATTCCCAAAAATTCCTCAAAATTCTCACCTGGATCAGCCTCACCTGGCTCAGACTCACCTGGATCACACCTGGCTCCCAAAACCCCAAAAATTCCCCAAAATTCCCAAAATTCTCGCCTGGATCAGCCTCACCTGGCTCCCCAAACCCCAAAAATTCCCCCCAAATCCCCCAAAATTCCCCCAAAATCCCACCTGGATCAGCCTCACCTGGATCTCACCTGCCTCTCAAAATTCCCCAAAATTCTGCAAAATTCCCAAAAATTCCTCAAAATTCTCACCTGGCTCAGACTCACCTGGATCTCACCTGGCTCCCAAAAATTTCCCCAAAATCCCCCAAAATTCCCGCCTGGCTCAGCCTCACCTGGATCAGCCCTTACCTGTCTCACCTGGATCCGACACACCTGGATCAGACTCACCTGGCTCCCAAAATTCCCCAAAATTCCTGCCTGGCTCAGCCTCACCTGGATCGGACACACCTGGATCAGCCCTTACCTGTCTCACCTGTCTCACCTGGATCCGACACACCTGGATCAACTCTTATCTGGCTCACCTGGATCGGACACACCTGGCTCAGACTCACCTGGCTCAGCTCTTACCTGTCTCACCTGGATCGGACTCACCTGGATCGGACTCACCTGGATCTCACCTGGCCCCCAAAAATTCCCCAAAATCCCTGCCTGGCTCAGCCTCACCTGGCTCAGACTCACCTGGATCAGCCTCACCTGGATCAGACTCACCTGGATCTCACCTGGCTCCCAAAATTCCCCCAAAAATCCCCCAAAATCCCACCTGGCTCAGCCTCACCTGGCTCAGCCCTCACCTGTCTCACCTGGATTGGAGCTCACCTGGATCCGACACACCTGGATCAGACTCACCTGGATCTCACCTGGCTCCCAAAATTCCCCCCAAAATCCCCCAAAATCCCACCTGGCTCAGCCTCACCTGGATCAGCCCTCACCTGTCTCACCTGGATCAGACACACCTGGATCAGCCCTTACCTGTCTCACCTGGATCAGACACACCTGGCTCAGCCCTTACCTGTCTCACCTGGATCAGACTCACCTGGATCAGCCTCACCTGGCTCAGCCCTTACCTGTCTCACCTGGATCAGACTCACCTGGATCTCACCTGGCTCCCAAAAATTCCCCAAAATCCCACCTGAATCAGCCTCACCTGTCTCACCTGGATTGCACACACCTGGATCGGACTCACCTGGATCAGTCCTTACCTGGTTCACCTGGATCGGACACACCTGGATCAGACTCACCTGGCTCAGCCCTCACCTGTCTCACCTGGCTCAGCCGCACCTGGATCTCACCTGGATCCCAAAATTCCCCCCAAAATCCCCCAAAATCCCACCTGGCTCAGCCTCACCTGGATCAGCCCTCACCTGTCTCACCTGTCTCACCTGGATTGGACTCACCTGGCTCAGCCCTTACCTGTCTTACCTGGCTCAGACTCACCTGGATCTCACCTGGCTCCCAAAATTCCCCCAAATCCCACCTGAATCAGCCTCACCTGTCTCACCTGGATTGCACACACCTGGATCGGACTCACCTGGATCAGCCCTTACCTGTCTCACCTGGATCGGACACACCTGGATCAGCCTCACCTGGATTGGATTCACCCAGCTCAGCCCTTACCTGTCTCACCTGGATCAGGCTCACCTGGATCAGTCCTTACCTGGCTCACCTGGATCGGACACACCTGGATCAGACTCACCTGGCTCAGCCGCACCTGGATCTCACCTGGATCCCAAAATTCCCCCCAAAATCCCCCAAAATCCCACCTGGCTCAGCCTCACCTGTCTCACCTGTCTCACCTGGATCGGAGCTCACCTGGCTCAGACTCACCTGGATCAGTCCTTACCTGGTTCACCTGGATCGGACACACCTGGATCAGCCTCACCTGGATCAGCCCTCACCTGTCTCACCTGTCTCACCTGGATCAGAGCTCACCTGGATCAGCCTCACCTGGCTCAGACTCACCTGGATCTCACCTGGCTCCCAAAATTCCCCCCAAATTCCCAAAATTCCCCCCAAATTCCCCAAAATCCCGCCTGGCTCAGCCTCACCTGGCTCAGCCTCACCTGGCTCAGCCTCACCTGTCCCACCTGTCCCACCTGTCCCGCCTGTCTCACCTGGTCCGGACTCACCTGGGTCGGGTCGGGCCGAGCCGGGCTCTCCCGGGCCGGGGATTTTTATGGGGCCGGGAGGGGGCGTGGCTTGTTTGTTGTGGGCGGGGTTTGGTGTGGGTGTGTCGGTGACGTCATCGGCGGCGTGGGCGGAGCCCCCGCCCCTCCCCCGCTTTGATCTCCCCCAGGAAGCGCCCGCGGGGGGGGGCGGGGCCGGGGTTGGTGCTGAGCTCGGGCTGAGCGCGAGCGGCGGCCCTGGGCCCGAGCCCAGCCTAAACCTGAGCCTGGAACTGAGCCTAACCCGGGTCCTGAGCCTGAGCTGAACCCTGAGCCTGAGCCTGACCCTGGTCCTGAGCCTGACCCTGGTCCTAATTCTGGTCCCAGTCCTAACCCTGGTCCTGAGCCTGAGCTTAGCCCTGGTCCTGAGCCTGGTCCTGAGCCTAACCCGGGTCCTGAGCCTGAGCCTGACCCTGGTCCTGGTCCTGAGCCTGACCCTGGTCCTGGTCCTAATTCTGGTCCCAGTCCTAACCCTGGTCCTGAGCCTGAGCTTAACCCTGAGCCTGAGCCTAACCCTGGTCCTGGTCCTGAGCTTAATCCTGGTCATGAGCCTAACCCTGGTCCTGAGCCTGGTCCTGGTCCTGAGCCTGACCCTGGTCCTGAGCCAACCCTGGTCCTGAGCCTGAGCCTAATCCTGGTCCTGGTCCTGGTCCTGAGCCTAAACCTGAGCCTGATCCCGGTTTTAATCCTGGTCCTGAGCCTAACCCTGGTCCTGAGCCTGGTCCTGGTCCTAATTCTGGTCCCAGTCTTAACCCTGGTCATGAGTTTAATCCTGGTCCTGGTCCTGAGCCTGGAACTGAGCCTAACCCTGAGCCTTACCCTGGTCCTGAGCCTGAGCTTAACCCTGGTCCTGAGTTTAATCCTGGTCCTGAACCTAATCCTGGTCCTGAGCCTGGTCTTGTGCCTTATCCTGGTCCTAATTCTGGTCCTGAGCTTAATCCTGGTCCTGGTCCTGGTCCTGAGCCTGGTCCTGTGCCTAATCCTGGTCCTAATTCTGGTCCCAGTCCTGGACTGGTCACGAGTTTAATCCTGGTCCTGAGCCTAATCCTGGTCCTGGTCCTGAGCTTAACCCTGGTCCTGAGCCTAACCCCAGTCCTGGTCCTGGTCCTGGTCCTGGTCCTGAGCCTGAGCCTGGTCCTGAGCCTGGTCCTGAGCCTAACCCTGGTCCTGGTCCTGGTCCTGAGCCTAACCCTGGTCCTGAGCCTGAGCCTAATCCTGGTCCTGAGCCTGGTCCTGGTCCTGAGCCTAACCCTGGTCCTGGTCCTGGTCCTGAGCCTAATCCTGGTCCTGAGCCTGGTCCTGGTCCTGAGCCTAACCCTGGTCCTGGTCCTGGTCCTGAGCCTGATCCTGGTCCTGAGCCTGAGCCTAACCCTGGTCCTGGTCCTGAGCTTAACCCTGGTCCTGAGCCTAATTCTGATCCTGGTCCTAATTCTGGTCCTGATCCTGGTCCTGGACCTGGTCCTAGGCCTGGTCCTGGTCTTAAGCCTGGTCCTGATCCTTGTCCTGGTCCTGAGCCTAATTCTGATCCTGGTCCTGATACTGGTCCTGGTCCTAATCCTGGTCCTGATCCTGAGCCTGATCCTGGTCCTAACTGTGATGCCCGTCCTTATCTTGGTCCCGGTCCTGTCCCTGGTCCTGGTCCTGATCCTGATCCTGGTCCTGATCCTGAGCCTTATCCCGATCCTGGTCCTGATCCCGATCCTGGTCCTGATCCCGATCCTGGTCCTGAGCCTAATTCTGATCCTGGTCCTGATCCTGATCCGGGTCCTAGACCTGGTCCTGGCCCTAATCCAGGTCCTGATCCGGGTCCTAGACCTGGTCCTGGCCCTAATCCAAATCCTGATCCTGGTCCTGGTCCCACTCCTGATCCTAGACCTGGTCCCGATCCTGATCCTGACCCTAATCCTGACCCTGATCCTGGTCCTAATCCTGGTCCTGGTCCTGAGCTTAATCCTGGTCCTAATTCTGGTCCTGAGCCTAATCACGGTCCCAGTCCTGATCCTGAGCTTAATCCTGGTCCTGGTCCCGGTCCTGAGCCTGAGCCTAATCCAGGTCCTGGCCCTGATTCTGATCCTCGTTCTAATTCCAGTCCTGAGCCCAATCCTGGCCCTGGTCCTGATTCTGATCCTCGTTCTAATCCTGCTCCAGGTCCTGGTCCTGGTCCTGATCCTGATCCTGGTCCTGATCCTGGTCCTGATCCTGGTCCTGATCCTGATCCTCATTCTAATCCTGGTCCAGGTCCTGATCCTGGTCCTGATCCTGATCCTCATTCTAATCCTGGTCCTGGTCCTGGTCCTGATCCCAATCCCCGTCCTTATCTTGGTCCTGGTCCCGGTTCTGATCCTGGTCCTGGTCCTGATCAGGGGACACAGGGACACCTGAGGGGACACCTGAGGGGACAGTGAGGGGACACTTGGCACACCTGAGGGGACACAGGTGACACCTGAGGGGACACAGGGGACAACGTGGGGACACAGGGACACCTGAGGGGACAATGAGGAGAGACCTGGCACACCTGAGGGGACACAGGTGACACCTGAGAGGACAGGGGTGACACCTGAGGGTCCAGGGGGGGGACACCTGAGGGGACACAGGGACACCTGAGGGGACAATGAGGGGACACAGGGACACCTGAGAGGACACAGGTGACAACAAGAGGACACGGGTGACACCTGAGGGACCCAGGGGACAATGAGGGGACACCTGAGAGGACCTAGGTGACACCTGAAAGGACATGGGGACACCTGAGGGACCCCAGGTGACACAGGGGACAATGAGGGGACACAGGTGACACCTGAGGGACCGAGGGACACCTGAGGGGACAATGCGGGGATCCAGGTGACACGAGCGACCCAGGGGACAATGAGGGGACACCTGAGGGGACCCAGGTGACACAGCGGGGGGACAATGAGGGGACCCAGGTGACACAAGGAGGACACGGGTGACACAGGAGGGAACACAGGTGTCACCTGAAGGGACCCAGGTGACCCAGGGGACAATGAGGGAACACAGGGACACCTGAGAGGACCCAGGGGACAATGAGGGGACACCTGAGGGGACCCAGGTGACACCTGAAAGGACAATGCGGGGAGACAGGGGACACCTGAGGGGACAGTGAGGGGACACAGGGACACCTGAGGGGACAATGAGGGGAGACAGGGACACCTGAGGGGACACCTGAGGGGACACCTGAGAGGACCCAGGTGACACCTGAGAGGACAATGAGGGGAGACTTGGCACACCTGAGGGGGCACAGGGGACAACGTGGGGACACAGGGGACACCTGAGAGGGACACAGGTGACACCTGAGGGGACCCAGGTGACGCCTGAAAGGACAATGAGGGAACACAGGGGACACCTGAGGGGACAATGTGGGGACCCAGGTGATGCCTGAGGGGACAATGAGGGGAGACCTGGCACACCTGAAGGGACACAGGTGACAACGAGGGGACACGGGTGACACCTGAGGGGACAATGAGAGGACACCTGAGGGGACACAGGTGACACAGGGGACAATGAGGTGACACCTGAGGGGACAATGAGGGGACACAGGTGACATGGAGGGGACACCTGAGGGGACACTTGGCACACCTGAGAGGACCCGAGTGACACCTGGGGAGCCCCCAGGTGACCCAGGGGACAATGAGGGGACACAGGGACACCTGAGGGACACCTGAGAGGACACCAGGGACACCTGGGAGGACTCAGGTGACACAGGGGACAATGAGGGGACACGGGTGACACAGGGGGGGACACAGGTGACACCTGAGGGGACACCTGAGGGACCCAGGGGACACCTGGGAGGACAATGAGGGGACACAGGTGACCCCTGAGGGGACACAGGGACACCTGAGGGGACAATGTGGGGACACGGGGACCCAGGGGACAATGAGGGGACACCTGAGGAGCCCCAGGTGACACAAAGGGGACCCCGGAAGTGCCACCCCGGGCCGGGTGACAGCGACAGCGACAGCGCCCGAGGGGGGCGGGGGCCCGACCGGTCCCCGCCGGTGGCACCTGTGGGTGTCACCTGTGCCACCTGTGCCACCTGTGTCACCTGTGGGTGTCACCTGTGTCACCTGCGTCACCTGTGACTGTCACCTGCGTCACCTGCGTAACCTGTGGGTGTCACTTGTGAGGGGTGGGGGGTGACACAGGTGGCACTGGGGACACTGGGGACACTGGGGGTGGCACTGAGGGTGGCACTGGGGACACTGGGGTGGCATTGGAGAGGTGGGGGTGACACAGGTGGCACTGGGGACACTGGGGACACCGAGGGTGACACTGGGGACACTGGGGGGTGGCACTGAGGGTGGCACTGGGGACACTGGGGTGGCATTGGTGGGGTGGGGGTGACACAGGTGGCACTGGGGACACTGGGGACACTGGGGACAGTGGGGACAGAGGGGACACCGAGGGTGGCACTGGGGACACTGGGGGTGACATTGGAGAGGTGGGGGTGACACAGGTGGCACTGGTGACACTGGGGACACTGGGGACTCTGGGGGTGGCACTGAGGACACTGGGGACACTGAGGACAGAGGGGACACCGAGGGTGGCACTGGGGACAGAGGGGACACTGGGGGTGGCACTGAGGGTGGCACTGGGGACACTGGGGTGGCATTGGAGGAGTGGGGGGTGACACAGGTGGCACTGGGGACAGCGGGGACACTGAGGACACTGGGGGTGGCACTGGGGACACTGGGGGTGGCACTGGGGACACTGGGGGTGGCACTGAGAGTGGCACTGGGGACAGAGGGGGACAGTGGGGACACCGAGGGTGGCACTATGGGTGACACTGGTGGCACTGGGGACACTGGGGTGGCATTGGTGGGGTGGGGGTGACACAGGTGGCACTGGGGACAACGGGGACACTGGGGGTGGCACTGGGGGACAGCAGGGACACTGGGGACAGAGGGGACAGCGGGGGACACTGAGGGTGGCACTGAGGGTGGCACTGGGGACACTGGGGACACTGGGGGTGGCATGGGGCACAGGGGACACAGGTGGCACAGGTGACCCTGGGGACACTGGGGACACTGGTGACAGATGGGGTGGCACCAGAGGTGACACTGGGGAGACTGGCAGTGCCACTGGGGGTGGCACTGGGGACAGAGGGGACACTGGGGACTGAGGGGACAAAGGGGGTGGCACTGAGGTGGCACTGGGGACATTGGGGACATTGGGGACATTGGGGACAGAGGGGGTGGGGGTGGCACAGGTGACGCTGGGGGTGGCACTGGGGACAGCGGGGGACACTGGGGACATTGGGGGTGGCACAGGTGGCACAGGTGACACTGTGGGGGTGGCACAGGTGACACTGGGATGGCACTGGTGACCCCGGGGTGGCACAGGTGGCACCTGGAGGTGGCACTGGTAGCACTGGGGGTGACACAGGTGACACTGGTGACACCTGGAGGTGGCACAGGTGACACTGGGATGGCACTGGGTGACCCCGGGGTGGCACAGGTGACACTGGGGTGACACAGGTGACACTGGGGGGTGGCACTGGGGGCACAGGTGAAAGTAGGGGGTGGCACAGGTGACACCTGGAGGTGGCACAGGTGGCACTGGGGGCACAGGTGTCCCCGGGGGTGGCACAGGTGGCACAGGTGACACCTGGAGGTGACACAGGTGACCTTGGGGTGACACAGGTGACACCTGGAGGTGGCACTGGGGGATGGCACAGGTGACACAGGTGACACCTGGAGGTGGCACAGGTGACCCCGGGGTGGCACAGGTGACACAGGTGACACCTGGAGGTGACACAGGTGACACCTGGAGGTGGCACAGGTGACACTGGGGTGGCACAGGTGACCCCGGGGTGGCACAGGTGGCACAGGTGACACCTGGAGATGACACAGGTGACACTGGGGTGGCACTGGTGACACTGAGGGGTGACACAGGTGACCTTGGGGTGACACAGGTGACACTGGGGGTGGCACAGGTAACCCCGGGGGTGGCACAGGTGACACTGGGGGGTGGCACAGGTGACACTGGGGTGACACAGGTGACACCTGGAGGTGGCACAGGTGGCACAGGTGACACCTGGAGATGACACAGGTGACATTGGGATGGCACAGGTGGCACAGGTGACACTGGGGGTGGCTCAGGTGTCCCCGGGGTGGCTCAGGTGACACCTGGAGGTGACACAGGTGACACTGGGGGGTTACACAGGTGACACTGGGATGGCACAGGTGACACTGGGGGGGTGGCACAGGTGGCACAGGTGACACCTGGAGGTGGCACAGGTGACACTGGAGGTGGCACAGGTGACACTGGAGGTGGCACAGGTGACCCCGGGGTGACACAGGTGACACCGAGCCAAGGGGTCATGGAGGGGTCATCAACTCACTGGGCGTGGTCAGGATTGGGGGGCGTGGCCACATTTTAGGGGCGTGACCAAATGTTGGAGGCGTGGCCAGTGATTGGGTGTCGCCGTTTGGGGGCGGGATCAAGTTTAGGGACGTGTCCGGTCGGGGGCGTGGTCAAGTTTGGGGGCGTGGCCTCGTATTGGAGGCGTGTCTGATCTTTTGTGGGCGTGGTCAAGTGCGTGGGCGTGGCCTTATCTTTGGAGGCGTGGCTTGATCATGGGGGCGTGGCCAGGGTTTTGGAGGGTGGGTTTGTTGGGATTGGGGGCGTGGCCAGATGTTGAAGGGGTGAATTGTGGGCGTGGCCAGGATCGAGGGGCGTGGTCATAATTTGGGGATTTTCGAGGGGAATTTTGGGTGGAATTTTTTGATTTTTGGGGTGGAATTTTTGGGGACTTTTAGGGATATTTTGGGGTTTTTGGAGTGGATATTTTTGAAATTTGGGATGGATTTTTTCAGGATTTTTGGGTGGAATTTTTGGGATTTTTCAAGTGGATTTTTTGTGATTTTGGGCTGAATTTTTTGGATTTTTGGGGATTTTTGGGTGGATTTTAGAGGATTATGGGCTGAATTTTTTGGGATTTTGGGCTGAATTTTTTAAAATTTTGAGGTGAATTTTTGGGGCAGAATTTTGGGATTTTGGGGGTAGAATTTTGGGATTTTGGAGTGGATTTTTGTGGAATTTTGGGGTGAAATTTTCGGATTTTGGGGGTGGAATTTTGGGATTTTTGGGGTGGAATTTTGGGATTTTGGAGTGGATTTTTGGGCGTAATTTTGGGATTTTGGGGCGGATTTTTGTGGAATTTTGGGGTGAAATTTTTGGATTTTGGGGGCGGATTTTTGGGTGGAATTTTGGGATTTTGGGGCGGATTTTGGTGGAATTTTGGGGTGGAATTTTCGGATTTTTGGGGTGGAATTTTGGGATTTCTGGGGGTGGATTTTGGGGTGGATTTGTTTTGGATTTTGGGGTGGAATTTTGGGATTTTGGGGATGGATTTTTGGGTGTAATTTTGGGATTTTGGAGTGGATTTTTGTGGAATTTTGGGGTGGAATTTTCAGATTTTGGGGGTGGATTTTGGGGGGGTGGAATTTTGGGATTTTGGAGTGAATTTTTGTGGATTTTTGGGGTGGAATTTTCGGATTTTGGGGGTGGAATTTTGGGATTTTTGGGTGTAATTTTAGGGCGGATTTTTGTTGAATTTTGGGGCGAAATTTTCGGATTTTGGGGCGGATTTTTGGGGTGGAACTTTGGGATTTTGGGGCGAATTTTGGTGGAATTTGGGGGTGAAAATTTTTGAATTTTGGAGGTGGATTTTCGGGCTGGAATTTTGGGATTTTGGTGGAATTTTGGGGTGAAATTTTCGGATTTTGGGGTGGAATTTTGGGATTTTGGGGGCGAATTTTTGGGCGTAATTTTGGGATTTTGGGGGCAAATTTTTGGGCGTAATTTTGGGATTTTGGGGCGGATTTTGGTGGAATTTTGGGGTGAAATTTTTGAATTTTGGAGGTGGATTTTCGGGCTGGAAATTTTGGGATTTCTGGGGTGGATTTTTGTGGAATTTTGGGGTGAAATTTTGGAGGATTTTTGGGGTGGAGTTTTGGGATATCTGGGGTGGAAATTTTGGGGTGGGATTTTAGGATTTGGGGATGGAATTGTGGAATTTTGGGGGTGGAATTTTGTGGAATTTTGGGGTGAAATTTTCAGATATCATGGGTGGATTTTTGGAGTGGAACTTTGGGATTTTGGGGCGAATTTTGGTGGAATTTTGGGGTGAAATTTTCGGATTTTTGGGGGTGGAATTTTGGGATTTTCTGGGGGTGGATTTTGGGGTGGATTTGTTTGGATTTTGGGGTGGAATTTTGGGATTTTGGGGGCGGATTTTTGGGTGTAATTTTGGGATTTTGGAGTGGATTTTTGTGGAATTTTGGGGTGGAATTTTCAGATTTTGAGGGTGGATTTTGGGGGGTGGACATTTTGGGATTTTTGGAGTGAATTTTTGTGGATTTTTGGGGTGGAAATTTCGGATTTTGGGGGTGGAATTTTGGGATTTTTGGGTGTAATTTTAGGGCGGATTTTTGTTGAATTTTGGGGCGAAATTTTGGGATTTTGGGGGCGGATTTTTGGGGTGGAACTTTGGGATTTTGGGGCGAATTTTGGTGGAATTTTGGGGTGAAATTTTTGAATTTTGGAGGTGGATTTTTGGGGCGGAATTTTGGGATTTTGGTGGAATTTTGGGGTGAAATTTTGAGATTCCTGGGGGTGGATTTTTGGGGTGGATTTTTTTGGGATTTGGGGTGAAATTTTGGGATTTTTGGGTCATTTCTGGGCCATGGGGTCCTGCAGCGGCCGGAGCGGCAGAGGTGACACCGGGATTTGGGGGCGATTTTTTGGGATTTTAAAATTCGATTTTATTTTATTTTTTGGGGATTTTTGGAGTGGATTTTTCAGGACTTTTGGGGTGGAATTTTGGGGATTTTTTGGGTGGAATTTTGTGGAATTTTGGGGTGGAATTTTCGGATTTTGGGGGTGGATTTTTGGGGTGGAAACTTTGGGATTTTGGGGCGAATTTTGGTGGAATTTTGGGGGTGACATTTTCGAATTTTGGGGGTGGGATTTTGAGATTTTGGGGGTGGAGTTTTGGGATTTTTGGGGTGGAATTTTGGGATCTTGGAGAGGATTTTGTGGAATTTTGGGGGTGAAATTTTGGGATTTTGGGGGCGAATTTTTGGGCGTAATTTTGGGATTTTGGAGTGGATTTTTGTGGAATTTTGGGGTGAAATTTTCGGATTTTGGGGGGCGGATTTTTGGGTGGAATTTTGGGATTTTGGGGGTGGATTTTTGTGGAATTTTGGGGTGGAATTTTTGGGGATTTTTTGGGTGGATTTTTGTGGGATTTTGGGGGTGGATTTTTCGGATTTTGGGGGAGGATTTTTGGGGTGGAAACTCGGGGATTTTGGAGAGGATTTTGGTGGAATTTTGGGGTGGAATTTTGGGATTTCTGGGGGTGGATTTTGAGGTGGATTTTTTGGGATTTCTGGGATGGAATTTTGGGTGTAATTTTAGGGCAGATTTTTGTGGAATTTTGGGGTGAAATTTTTGAATTTTGGGGTGGATTTTGGGTGTAATTTTGGAATTTTGGGGCGGATTTTTGTGGAATTTGGGGGTGAAATTTTCGGATTTTGGGGATGGATTTTTGGGTGTAATTTTGGGATTTTGGGGGTGGAATTTTGAGGAATTTTGGGGTGAAATTTTCAGATATCATGGGTGGATTTTTGGGGTGGAACTTTGGGATTTTGGGGCTAATTTATTGTGGAATTTTGGGGTGGAATTTTCGGATTTTTGGGGTGGAATTTTGGGATTTCTGGGGGTGGATTTTGGGGTGGATTTTTTTGGATTTCTGGGGTGGAATTTTGGAATTTTGGAGTGGATTTTTGTGGAATTTTGGGGTGAAATTTTGGGATTCCTGGGGGTGGATTTGTTTGGATTTTGGGGTGCAATTTTCGGATTTTGGGGGGTGGATTTTCGGGCTGGAATTTTGGGATTTTGGGGGTGGGATTTTGTGGATTTTTGGGGTGTACTTTTGGGATTTCTGGCTGGTTTTTTGTGGAATTTTGGGGCGAATTTTCGTGGAATTTTGGGGTGAATTTTTAAATTTTTGGGGTGAAATTTTTGGATTTTTGGGGTGTAATTTTGGGATTTCTGGGATGGATTTTTGGGTGTAATTTTAGGGCGGATTTTTGTTGAATTTTGGGGCGAAATTTTCGGATTTTGGGGGCGGATTTTTGGGGTGGAACTTTGGGATTTTGGGGCGAATTTTGGTGGAATTTTGGGGTGAAATTTTTGAATTTTGGAGGTGGATTTTCGGGCTGGAATTTTGGGATTTCTGGGGTGGATTTTTGTGGAATTTTGGGGTGAAATTTTCGGATTTTGGGGGCGGATTTTTGGGTGGAATTTTGGGATTTTGGGGCGAATTTTGTGGAATTTTGGGGTGAAATTTTGGGATTTTTGGGGTGGAGTTTTTGGGATTTCTGGGGTGGAAATTTTGGGGGTGGGATTTTAGGATTTGGGGGATGGAATTGTGGAATTTTGGGGGTGGAATTTTGAGGAATTTTGGGGTGAAATTTTCAGATATCATGGGTGGATTTTTGGGGGTGGAACTTTGGGATTTTGGGGCGAATTTTGGTGGAATTTTGGGGTGAAATTTTCGGATTTTGGGGGTGGGTTTTTGGGGCGGAATTTTGGGATTTTGGTGGAATTTTGGGGTGAAATTTTTGGGATTCCTGGGGGTGGATTTTGGGGTGGATTTTTTGGGATTTGGGGTGAAATTTTGGGATTTTTGGGGTGGATTTTTGGGTCATTTCTGGGCCATGGGGTCCTGCAGGCAGCGGCCGGAGCGGCAGAGGTGACACCGGGATTTGGGGGCGATTTTTGGGATTTTAAAAATTTGATTTTATTTTATTTTTTGGGGTTTTTGGAGTGGATTTTTCAGGACTTTTGGGGTGGAATTTTGGGGATTTTTTGGGTGGATTTTTGTGGGATTTTGGGGTGAATTTTCGGATTTTGGGGGTGGATGTTTGGGGTGGAACTTTGGGATTTTGGAGAGGATTTTGGTGGAATTTTGGGGTGGAATTTTGGGATTTCTGGGGGTGGATTTTGAGGTGGATTTTTTGGGATTTCTGGGATGGAATTTTTGGGTGGAATTTTAGGGCAGATTTTTGTGGAATTTTGGGGTGAAATTTTTGAATTTTGGGGTGGATTTTGGGTGTAATTTTGGAATTTTGGGGCGGATTTTTGTGGAATTTTGGGGTGAAATTTTTGGATTTTGGGGGCGGATTTTTGGGTGTAATTTTGGGATTTTGGGGGCGGGTTTTTGGGGTGAAATTTGGGGATTTTGGAGTGGATTTTGGTGGAATTTTGGGGTGAAATTTTGGGATTCTTGGGGGCGGATTTTTGGGGTGGAATTTTGAGATTTTGGGGCGGATTTTGGTGGAATTTTGGGGTGAAATTTTCAGATTTTGGGGTGGATTTTTGGGGTGGAACTTTGGGATTTTGGAGTGGATTTTGGTGGAATTTTGGGGTGAAATTTGTCGGATTTTGGTGGAATTTTGGGGTGAAATTTTGGGATTTTGGGGGCGGATTTTTGGGTGTAATTTTGGGATTTTGGGGGCGGATTTTTGGGTGTAATTTTGGGATTTTGGGGGCGAAATTTTGGGGCGTAATTTTGGGATTTTGGGGCGGATTTTTGTGGAATTTTGGGGTGAAATTTTGGAATTTTGGGGGCGGGTTTTTGGGTGTAATTTTGGGATTTTGGGGTGGATTTTGGTCAGTAGAGGGCCATGGTGCGGCGCAGGCAGCGGCCGGAGCGGCAGAGGTGACACCAGGGATTTGGGGGCGATTTTTGGGATTTTAAAATTTGATTTTATTTTATTTTTTGGGGTTTTTGGAGTGGATTTTTTCAGGACTTTTGGGGTGGAATTTTGGGGATTTTTTGGGTGGATTTTTTGTGGGATTTTTGGGGTGAAATTTTCGGATTTTGGGGGGTGGATTTTTGGGGTGGAACTTTGGGATTTTGGAGAGGATTTTTGTGGAATTTTGGGGTGGAATTTTGGGATTTCTGGGGGTGGATTTTGAGGTGGATTTTTTGGGATTTCTGGGGATGGAATTTTGGGTGTAATTTTAGGGCAGATTTTTGTGGAATTTTGGGGTGAAATTTTTGAATTTTGGGGTGGATTTTGGGTGTAATTTTGGGAATTTTGGGGCGGATTTTTGTGGATTTTTGGGGTGAAATTTTCGGATTTTGGGGGCCGGATTTTTGGGTGTAATTTTGGGATTTTGGGGGCGGATTTTTGGGGTGGAATTTTGAGATTTTGGGGCGGATTTTGGTGGAATTTTGGGGGTGAAATTTTGGGATTTTGGGGGTGGATTTTTGGGGGTGGAACTTTGGGATTTTGGGGCGAATTTTGGTGGAATTTTGGGGTGAAATTTTTGGATTTTGGGTGGAATTTTGGGATTTTGGAGTGGATTTTTGAGAAATTTTGGGGTGAAATTTTCAGATATCATGGGTGGATTTTTGGGGTGGAACTTTGGGATTTTGGGGCGAATTTTGGTGGAATTTTTGGGGTGGAATTTTGGGATTTCTGGGGGTGGAATTTGAGGTGGAATATTTGGGATTTCTGGGGTGGAATTTTGGGATTTTGGAGTGGATTTTTGTGGAATTTTGGGGTGAAATTTTGGGATTTTTGGGGTGGAGTTTTGGGATTTCTGGGGTGGAAATTTTGGGGTGGGATTTTAGGATTTGGGGATGGAATTTTGGGATTTTGGGGGTGGATTTTTGGGTGTAATTTTGGGATTTTGGAGTGGATTTTTGGTGGAATTTTGGGGTGGAATTTTCAGATTTTGGGGGGTGGAATTTGGGATTTTGGAGTGAATTTTTGTGGATTTTTGGGGTGGAATTTTTGGATTTTGGGGGTGGAATTTTGGGATTTTTTGGGTGTAATTTTAGGGCGGATTTTTGTGGAATTTTGGGGTGAAATTTTGAATTTTGGGGTGGATTTTTGGGTGTAATTTTGGAATTTTGGGGCGGATTTTTTGTGGAATTTTTGGGTGTAATTTTGGGATTTTTGGGGGCGAATTTTTGGGTGTAATTTTGGGATTTTGGAGTGGATTTTTGTGGAATTTTGGGGCGAAATTTTCGGATTTTGGGGGTGGATTTTTGGGGTGGAATTTTGGGATTTTGGAGTGGATTTTGGGTGGAATTTTTGGGATTTTTCAAGTGGATTTTTTGTGATTTTGGGCTGAATTTTTCGGATTTTGGGGGTGGATTTTTGGGGTGGAACTTTGGGATTTTGGGGCAAATTTTGGTGGAATTTTGGGGTGAAATTGTAGGATTTTGGGGGTGGAATTTTGGGATTTTGGAGTGGATTTTTGTGGAATTTTGGGGTGAAATTTTCAGATATCATGGGTGGATTTTTGGGGTGGAACTTTGGGATTTTGGGGCTAATTTATTGTGGGATATTGGGGTGAAATATTCGGATTTTGGGGGTGGGTTTTTGGGGCGGAATTTTGGGATTTTGGTGGAATTTTTGGGGTGAAATTTTGGGATTCCTGGGGGTGGATTTTGGGGTGGATTTTTTGGGATTTGGGGTGAAATTTTGGGGTTTTTGGGTCATTTCTGGGCCATGGGGTCCTGCAGGCAGCGGCCGGAGCGGCAGAGGTGACACCGGGATTTGGGGGCGATTTTTGGGATTTTAAAATTCGATTTTATTTTATTTTTTGGGGTTTTTGGAGTGGATTTTTCAGGACTTTTGGGGTGGAATTTTGGGGATTTTTTGGGTGGAATTTTGTGGGATTTTGGGGGTGGATTTTTCGGATTTTGGGGGTGGATGTTTGGGGTGGAACTTTGGGATTTTGGGGGCGAATTTTGGTGGAATTTTGGGGTGGAATTTTGGGATTTCTGGGGGTGGATTTTGGGGTGGATTTGTTTGGATTTTGGGGTGGAATTTTGGGATTTTGGGGCGGATTTTGGTGGAATTTTGGGGTGAAATTTTCAGATTTTGGGGGTGGATTTTTGGGGTGGAACTTTGTGATTTTGGAGTGGATTTTTGTGGAATTTTGGGGTGAAATTTTCGGATTTTGGTGGAATTTTGGGGTGAAATTTTGGGATTTTGGGGGCGGATTTTTTGGGTGTAATTTTGGGATTTTGGGGGCGAATTTTTGGGGTGTAATTTTGGGATTTTGGGGCGGATTTTTGTGGAATTTTGGGGTGAAATTTTTGGATTTTGGGGGCGGATTTTTGGGTGTAATTTTGGGATTTTGGGGGCGGGTTTTTGGGGTGAAATTTTGGGGATTTTGGAGTGGATTTTGGTGGAATGTTGGGGGTGAATTTTGGGATTTTGGGGGCGGATTTTTGGGGTGGAATTTTGAGATTTTGGGGCGGATTTTGGTGGAATTTTGGGGTGAAATTTTCAGATTTTGGGGGTGGATTTTTGGGGTGGAACTTTGGATTTTGGAGTGGATTTTGGTGGAATTTTGGGGTGAAATTTTCGGATTTTGGTGGAATTTTGGGGTGAAATTTTGGGATTTTGGGGGCGGATTTTTGGGTGTAATTTTGGGATTTTGGGGGCGGATTTTTGGGTGTAATTTTGGGATTTTGGGGGCGAATTTTGGGGCGTAATTTTGGATTTT